>PVJC01003425.1:0-70531 GCA_004026665.1 Murina feae
AGGAGGAGGAGGAGGAGGAGGAGGAGGAGGGGGAAGAGGAGGAGAAGAAGAAGAAGAAGGGCTGTAGCATTTTTATCTCAATTTAAAATCACCATGCCCTGGCTGGTGTTGTTCAGTGCTTAAAACATCGACCTGCACACTGAAGGGCTGTGGGTTCTATTCCCAGTCAAGGGCATGTACCTGGATTACAGGTTCAATCCCTACCCTAGTTGGGGTGGGTGCAGAAGGCAACTAGTCTCTCTCTCTCTCTCTCTCTCTTTCTCTCCCCTCCCTCCCACTCTCTCTAAAATATCAATGGAAAAGAATATACTTGGGTGAGGCTTTAAAAAAATAAATTTAATTCATCATATATTTTTATTTGCTACAATATGGTCCTGTCTTTATTCCCTACTTGAATGTTATCACAAAATCAAATAGTCTAACTTGCAAACCAGGAGTAAGCTTAGCCACCCACCTCTCTCATTTCCATATTTAATTAATCAATAAGTTATATCAAACTGCAAATCTTTCTCTAGTTTCCATCTCTATTGCCAATCTTTACTTCAGGTATGAGTCACTTTTGTCTGGAGAATTACAATGGTCTCCTATTTGCAAGAGTAATTTAAAAACATTTATCAACTGACATGGCATCCAATCAGAATGGATGCCAGTCATAGACACAGTATACTGGTGCTTTTCAGCTATCTTTTATCCCTTGCCTAACTAGTCTCCTTGCCTCCAATATTCACTTGTTTCAATCCATTATCCACAATGTAGCTACTGTGATTTTTCTACAGCATAAAGTTGATTGTGTTACTCCTTGACTTAAGTTCCTTTAACAGTTAACCATCACCTACATCATAGTCTACTGTGAGCAAGGTCCTTGAGGATTGAGTCCCCACATAATTTTTAAAGTTCCAAATCTCATTACTGTCCCTTTTTTAAATTTTGTTTTATTGTTTAAAGTATTACAAAGAGTGTTAGATAAGTCTCCATTTTGTCCCTTGACCTTCCCCCCTCCTTTCCCTACCCCCCAGTGTCTTGTGTCCATTGATTATGCTTATATGCATGCATACAAGTCCTTCAGTTGATCTCTTAACCCTCCTGCCCAGTCCTCCCTGCCGTAGTTTGACAGTCTGTTCGATGCAGCTCTGCCTCTGTATCTATTTTTGTTCTTCAGTTTATAATGTTCTTTGTTATCCATAAATGAGAGAGATCATAATATGGTATTTTTCTTTCATTTACTGGCTTATTTCACTTAGCATAATGCTCTCCAGTTCTGTCCATGCTGTTGCAAATGGTAAGAATTCCTTCTTTTTTACAGCAGCATAGTATTCCATTGTGTAGATGGACCACAGTTTTCTAATCCATTCATCTACTGATGGGCACTTCGGCTGTTTCCAAATCTTAGTTATGGTGAATTGTGCTGCTGTGAACATAGGGATGCACATATCCTTACTGAATGGTGTTTCTGGTTTCTTGGGATACATTCCTAGAAGTGGGATCACGGTCAAATGGGAGTTCATTACTCTCTCACATTAATTGCCCTACTGTCACTCTGAACTCCTTACAGCTTGGTAAACATACCAAATGCTTTTTATAATTTTAGTGTGCTGTCAGCAAGTTGTGTCATATCTGGAATAGGAGCAGAATGTGCATTCCCCTATAAAGCCCCAATTATGATTCTGAAGTTACACCTGAGCATCATGAAAATCAACGTGAGATAAGTTCCAAGGCCAAGAGGCAAAGCAACCTACTCTACAGGCCACCAGCCAGAGGTCTCTTCTTCCTTACTTCCCTTTCATTTTGAGTTTTCTGTTTATTAAACAATCAGCCACTTTATATTACAGACATGCTTCTTCATTTTTTTGACTAGTTGCCTAACAAGATAGTCACTAAGAAGTGGGTTCTCAAAGTGATGCTGTTTCCTATCAATTGTGACAGATTAGCTACCTCTCCCACCAAACAAAGCAGAGCTGCCCTCATGGATTAGAATTCAGTCTGCTCAGTCACTCGTTCAACTCATTGTTGGGAACCTCAGGTACTGAACTCAGTGCTCCACATATAGTATTAAGACAGTACTGGTCCCTGTTCTTATGAGGTTTCAATCTAAAGATAACAGATAAATACAAATTACAACAAGGATACAAAAAGTATTCCGTTAAAGAGAATAAGGGGAACCCTGCATGGTCAGAGGTCAGCTAAGATCTCCCTGAGTAGATGATACTTAACCTGAGGCCTGAAGGATGACAAGACATGAGTCAAGCAAAGATCCAGGGGAAGCACAATCTAGGCAGAGTTAGTTTCCACAGAGAAAAACAAAACTACAATGGCTTTCTCAGATTAGTGCCTATTAATGGTATTTCACCCACTTATACAAGGAAAACAATGTAAGTGGATATCTGTATCTTTGTAGATAGGAATGAGATAATCCCATGGTAAGTATGTTTGTGAATAGTCTGGTTGAAATTCATATTTAGGGTCACATTCTCTTAAATGTGCTTTGTGAATTTCCCTTTACATGTCTTTGTTCATGATGGCCTTCACATCTGTAGTGCTCACTGCCAACATCTACTGCAAAATTACTATCATTTTTTGAAAGCCTGCTGCAGCCCACTCTTCCCTTTGGAAATTTCTTTGATCACTCCAACCTTCTGAAATTATCGTCTCTTCTGAACTCCTACAGCCCTTCTACCTTTTTGTGCAAGACCTTTTCCATAGACTATTTCCTTCCAGGAACACGTGTCTTCCTCTCTTCCTATGGTTTAAGAACAGGCATCAAGCCTGGCCAGGGTTTCTCAGTGGTTAAGCATTGACCCATGATCTAGGAGGTCACAGTTCAATTCCCTCTCAGGGCATATCCCCAGGTTGCAGGCTTGATCCCCAGTGTGTGTGTGTGTGTGTGGGGGGGGGGTGAGTGTGTGTAGGAGGCAACCAATCAATGATTCTCTAATCATCGATGTTTTTATCTCTCTCCATCTCCCTTCCTCTCTGAAATCAACAACAAAAAAATTTTTTTTAAAGAATTGGCATCCAGTTTTTGTGGCCAACTTCCAATTCTTTCCTCAGTGTTTGATGGATCAGTTATAACATTTGTTCAGCAAGCCCTTTCAAATTGAAGTAGACCACCCACCTACCTCAATAATTCCACCTAACAAAAGCCCTACATAGAAGTTAGGATCATTTGAGTTTTTATGAAGGAATTTGACTGGTGGATATATAGATAAATACATACAGAAAATGATCTAAAATCAAACATATTCTCTATGTGAGTTCCTCAGAACACCTGCCATGTAAGCAAAAGCTACAGTAAGATTTCTTCAACCAGAGCTCAGGGACTAGTAGTTATGAGAAAATCTACAAAGTTAGGGCAAAAAACCCAAACTTAACTTTTTCCCACTTTAAAAAACAAGGCAATGTTCCAAACATTTTTACAGTACAAAAATTTTATTTTTTGTTAGGATAATTTAAAGTTTAAAACTGAAGTAGGCATATTCATTTTACAAACAAGATATTCTTTCATAAGTAAGACCATTAAAAACAGTAAACAAAAAAGCTGTCTTTACAAAAAGCTCTGTGCATAGCAACTTTATACCGTATATAACTGACAAAGCAAAATGAGAAAAAGGTAACTATACAGTTCGAAAATGAGACCTTACTGTACAAAAGGTAGGAAAGATAATGGTTTTTAAACCATGCATATTGAAATGTGCAAAGAAAAACTGGGGAAAATATGTTATAACAAAAAAGTGAGATAAATAATGAAGTAAATTGTCCCTTTAAATGAAAAATCTTACGCAGCTCCTCTTATAAAGATAGGAAAGAACTTGTAGTTACCTATAGAAATACTTGTCTTCCAAGTGGCACAAAAATAACCTGGGACCAGAATGATTCAACAGCAATGACTAAACAGGACAGAGTAGCTTTGTTTGAAATTTATTAATACACTAAAAATAATCCTTACACACATTTATACAATTAAATAAATCTGTTGCTGCCAAGGTTCTAGCTGAATGGTCAAGGTGTCTGGTATTTAGTTACACACATTATTTTTCGGTGTAAAGCTACCAACAAATTCTACAATCGTTTTGAAGACAGTACTGCACTCATCTTCATGCAAGAGCAAAATTCACAGATTCTAAAAGCAATGCTACTTTAAAAAAACATTTCCTTATGTTGGATTGGCTCAAATCCAGGTCTAGACATGCTTGATTTTGTTCTGCCTTCCCTTCTGGATGGTAATGTTTGTGTTCTACACACTTTCCCCTCCCATCAGATTTTTCACTAGGGAACTTTCTCTCGTGTGTTTCCCTATATTTTGGTGCTTCAAGCTCTGACTGTGAGGGACTGTCAGCAAAAGTTATGAGCATGTCAGGTCTCTAAAACCTTGGACTTTCCTGTGCATAGAAATAATTTTGGGGTCACATTGGGTAATTCCAGAATAGATTACAGGCAAAGAAGACTGATGGGGTTGAGTAGTTGTGGGCATGTATCATCTAAAATTGGCTCAGATGCACTAAAGGTGTTTTTCCATGACAGCTGCATCAATTTCTAATGTTAGAAACCCAAACTGGAGTCTCTGTACAGACTATATTGTATGCCAATGAGTCAACAGGAAAACCCTGACCTGGAAAAAAATGAGATCCTTATTGGCAATCCAAATAAGTCTGGATGCATCCCCAGGATCATACAGGCTCCTGCAATGTTTCTCCCTTTCAGAGCCACTCCCAGAACTACAGACAGCCCATTGCAGCCCTGGGTAACTGAGCTGCTTGGAACACAGATGTCCCCAATCTCTGACCCTGCTAAAAATCTGGGTTTCATTTTTTTTTAACACCAGGAGAAGGATTTGGGGCTTTTAACATTTCTCTTCATACCCCATCCCATTCTTGGCCTGGAAACTGTGTCAAGTTGGCTACATACTTTTTTTTTTAAAGAGAGTTGAATGCCGTGAGAGGGGAAATCTAAAGAGAGAAGAAAGGACTTGACATTCTAAGAGTACAAGAAACAGATTCACCTGTTCCTGAAGTTCTGCGGGGCTTCTACCTCAGTGCTGAGCCAGGTAACCCAAGAGGAGGGAGTGCATGGCTCTGTGAAGACCTAAGGGGCGGCTGGGTGGGGAAAGTCACATGGCTTTGGCTCTTCTTTCAGGTGAGACTTCGTTCCCTGTGGTGAAAAGCTGGGATGCACTAAAACATGGGAATTCTCTGCACTGCTCAAGGGACAATGTTGAAAGCTAATATAAGGGGTTTTTTTGTTTTGTTTTGTTGTTTTTTTAATTTCACACAGAGTGAATACCAAAAGAGACTTGTAGACTACTTAGAAAGCAGATGGGGATGGGAATGAATTGATGGACTTGAGCATTACATATTTGCATGTTCTGTAGGAATCTACATCAGATACCTGTTCTTGCCGATGGGTCAATAAAATGATGGAAAAAGAGAGGATGCAGGATGGGGGGAAAGAGTCTAGTAAGTAACTGCAGTAATAATCACACATCTTTTAAACTTGTTACTACATGTTTGCATCAGTTTCATTTTACCTCAGAAAGAGAACTTCCTCTCTTCCAAAAAGGTCTTAATTTCTACCTCTACTTACAATAAGTTACACGTTTATTTATTTAAATAATTGTAAAACATTTTACATTTTCTCTTTTTTAAAAGAGATTAAACTATAAGCAAACACACATACCACAACATGTCATTCAATTCGGGTTTCATTTTAAGAAAGTCTTCCATGCTGGTACCCTGTTTTGTTCAGTTTTTTTCTGCATAAACTAAATTGGTATCTGAAAGGCTTCATAGAAAATAGAAACTTTCAACTTTTTTTTCCTACAAAGAAAAACAAATAGTATCCAAAATATTAAGCTTGAGTTGTTTGCCAATTTTTTTAAATATTTTACAAACATAGGAAGGTGGTTCTTATAATGTTCATAACAAAGAATTGCATTTCTGCTTTTAGCACTGACTACGTCAATGACATCTTTTGTCCTTGTTCCCAAGAGGGTCAGTTTGTATAGCCACCATCAGAGCTACACAAGGAAGGAGAGACCAGGTAACACGCAGCTCTTCGTAAACCCAAATCTGTCCATCTGTTCATTTGGGAGGCACAACTCTCCCCAAAGACCTAATAGTGCTTTCTTCATTGTTGGTCCATCAGAGTAAGTAGTTTTGTGCTATAAGAAAGCAGCTCTTCCTCTTCTTTACATAGGGGGCACGACAAGTCCGGTCATGGCTGCAAGGAAAGGAGGACACAGGAATGAGTCTCTGAGGTTTTTTACATTGAAGGCTATAACCCAGAGAGTGGGCAGGTGATGGGACTGACAGGTCTGATGAAACCCAGAGAGATGGCGCCCTTGGGTTTGGTCTAGCAGAAAGCCTACAGAGGTCCCAAAACCTTCCTGAGCACTAAGTACAAGCAAAGCTTGTTGAAGTTTTGCTTGGAAGGCCAAGAGTTATGTTTTCTTTTATATTAATGGTTGTGTACATGAAAGAGTGGATATAAACATGTAAACTAAATTGTACTTTATGTATGACACATTTTTCATTATTAGACAAAATAATTTCTAGATTCTACAGTTCCAGACCCACTTAGTTGGAACAGGAGAGAATATTCCAGGGGCTGAATCTATTGAGTTACTTACGAGGCATCATTTATAACAAGTCAGACTTCCTATCCATCCTAGGTTTCTACCCATTCTGGCTGAAATTTGATTAGCTTTTCCCCTAACTAGCTCATTTTCCTTTGGTGCTTGCTACTGCTATGCTCAGTCACTAATAAATGTTGACCCACTGGAATAGAGGGCTTAATTTAGTTCCTAATTTGGGAGTCATTCCAACCTCCACTCTTTATCCCCCACCCAAATACCATGTGCAACGTCTCCTCCATGTAGTCCAGAGGATGTGGACAGCCTTTCCCTTGAGGTGGGAAATCAAGCAGCATCAGCTCCATGTAGAAAAGTCACACAGAGATGCACCCCTCTGGCCTTGGCTTTCGGGTGATAAACCCATAGACTTTTCACATTCTTGGAAACTGGCAGAATCATTTTCCTGCATTAAATCTTCAAACTATACCTAGAATTTGATCCTTTAGCTATATTGTCTATATCTCTTCTAGGGCTTATCAATTAGCATAGAAGCATTTTGCTGAGTGGTGCTTACTAAGCTTATAAGAAAACGGACAAAATTCTCCCTGCTTTCCCCAATACACCTCTCTCCTCCATCTCCTCCTCTTCCCCTTTCTGTTTCTACTCCCCCTTCTCTCTGCCTCCACTCCTCCCTCTCTTCTTCTCTCTCCTGCACCTCCTCTCATACCAGCTAGTCTTCTTGGGCAAAATTGTCAGCTGTGTATTTCCCTGCCCATACAGCCTTTATTGAATGCTTGTGAGATCTGGATTAAGGTCTTATACAGCTAGCAAAACCTTAATTATTTTTGCCTGTATTACTATATATCGAATCAATGTAACTTTTCAATAAAGGCAGTTCAATTCTGGACACTCCCTGATGATTTGGAGACACAGCAACCCTGGTAATTATCCTAGAGTGTAGGAGGTTTTCTTATTTTATTTTTTTCCTGGAGGGAGCTGGAAAATGAATCAGGTGCATAGTGCATAATATTATCTTGACACACTGTACTCATCAACTGTAAATGCCTGAGAGATGAGGTGGAGGGTGGGACAATGACACTACATGTAAAGCTCTCTGGTAGAGGGAATCTGGCTCAAGTTTTCAACTTGAACATCTCTATTGCACTCAAAATTCATCAGCCCCTTATTTTTTCTAGGTCCTTAGAGAGTTACCTACAAAGCTTACTAAAGGGACAGAGTGTCTCAAAGAACCAGCTCCACTGCATGCCAGAAGAACAGCAGGCTTTACATATTTTTCCTTATTCCTCGTCTCATGTTGGGCATTGGTGGGCTAGATCTCTGCTGCATGGTGACCCTGTTTGCTGGTAGAAACCACACCCAATAGGCAGAAAGCAGAAGTTAATTGGAGAAAAAAGTAAACATTTTTGGGGGGGAGGAGGGAAACAGCTTAACGGCATGTTGTCCAATTTTTTTTGGCATTTCATGGAAAAGCAATAATCCCTCTTTGGTCCAGATGAGGAGTAGGTATAGGTGAAAAGTGAGAGAGGAATTGCACTATTCTTGTCCCCAGAGAAACAGTGGTCTGTCTGAGCACCAATTCTGGAGTCAAAATGTCTAGGTCGAGTCATCAGTCACTTCCTATGTGGCCTTGGGCAAGCTACTTAACTAAAAATGGTGCTAACAGTATGACCTTCCCCTTTGGGTCACATGGGAGGCTTGAACAAGACAATTCATGTAAAGTGTTTGGTTCAGTGTCTTGCAAGTGGTTCTCAGCGGTGCTCAGTGAAGGTCAGCAAGTATTAGAGGGCATTAGTCGCACATGTCCTCTGCAGATGATTAAGACCATCTTATCTTACAAGCTAGAGAAGAACCTTTCCATCAGCCTGTGATCACCCAACCACCTTAGACCCATTTTCACTCTCCCACTGTCTGTCTCTGAACGTATGAAGTGCCCTTGCAATCCCAGATTCCTTTATTTGATGACTGTGGGTAGTACATTCAATGTCAGCTTGGATTTAACCTTGTCTGAATCAATGGACATTATAACATTGAGCCTTGAGCTTCTTCTCACTGGCTCCAAAATGAGAAAGAGTGGGGGTCAAGGGCTCTGAAAGGCATCCTTTGTCAGTCCCAGCCTTCTCTCTACTGGTCTGTGTGAAATATCCCTTACCATTCCTGATCTTTACATAAATTATTCACAACAACTCTTACAGATAGCTTTGAGCTTTTTTATTTAACAGCCTAAGAACTGAGGCTCTCAGATGATGATGATTTGTAGATTCACATAGCCTGGAAGAGAGCTGAGCTAGAACTCTGATAAAGTGTTCTTACAATGGCTGATATCCCTTGAGGTTCTCCTCAGCATTCTTTTATTTCTTCACACATTACTTTCTATTTTCATAATTTTTACTAATGTCTACAATCCTAATTTAAGTGCTTCTCTTCTCCTTCCCTCCTTCTTCTAAGTTCAAATCACCAGAAAATTTTGGAGGAAATTGTAGAATCTAAAAGAGGCTCAAGACCTCATTGTAATTCTATAGAAATGAAACCAGAGCCCAAAGCCTGTGCCTACATGTAACCAACTAAATTGTCACTCCTAAAGACATGATCAAGATTGTGCAGCTCACACAATACCAAATACAGATCATGTACTATAGAATTGTACACTTGAAACCTTTGTAATTTTGTTGACCAAAGTAACCCCAATAAATTCAATAAAAATATTTTCACAAAAAATAACGTGCACCTCAGCCACTCTCTCAGCCTAAGCATTCTAACCTGTGGTGAGAAGCAGTTCACACAGCTAAGGGCCCTAGAGAGGGTCCTCTGGTTATTTTGCTGCTGTTGTCCCAACAGGAAAGCCTCCCTATGACCCACACAAACTTTGCCAAATCTTTAAGCCAACTCAACCCTGACTGGGTAACACCACAGGAAGCCTTGGTTATACACCCATAGGCAGGGAGGGGGTCCCAGGACATGGGAGCCAGTGAAAAATTCATCTTGGCTTTGAGATAAGAGTTGGGTGGGCCACACAAGTGGGCCTCCCTAGACAGGACAGATCCAGAATATCTAAGACAACCAGCTTTACTTCCCCAACTCTATGCTTTGTGAGAGAGGAGGTGGGGGCAGGTTGGCAAGGGGAAATCAAATTATACTTTTCCCCTCAAAGTGAAATTGAAAATATTTGCAAGAGTTGCCTGGAAGGAGAAAAGAACCACATCCCTCCATCTTCTTCCCACACCTGCCATCCTCCTTAGCTTTTCTTGGACCTCTCACACCACACTTCCCCAATGAGACCAGTGTGGCCCCCACTTGGTTTAAGGGACATGACTAAAACCAGAGAATATGGAAAGGGGAGACATCATCACTGGAGTGGTCATGGAGAAGGGGAAGATACAAATATTCAGCAATTGTTGTCATGTCCCAGTCTGGAGACAAAGCCATCATGGAGAAGGTTCTAAGCATGACCCTTAGCAATGGGATGGAAACTACTACTTTGATAAAAGATGGGCAGGTGGAGACACTTAGCTATAAAATGAGACTGAAATGAGCCTGTTTCTCTATGAATCACACATCTGGATACACACACACACACACATATATATATATATATATATATATAGCCTGGTGCACAAAAATTTGTGCACTGGGGGGGGTGTCCCTCAGCCCAGCCTGTGCCCTCTCGCAGTCTGGGACCCCTTGGGGGATGTCCACATGCTGGCAAGCCTGACCAGCCTGGGTGAGGGGCTGATGGCTGTTTGCAGGCTGGCCAAGCCCCCCAGTGGGAACCCTCACCACATGGGAGTGTGGCCAGCCTGGGTGAGGGGCTGAGGGCCATTTTCAGGCTGCCCACAGCCCCTTCAGGGTTTGGGTCCCTACTGGGCTACCTGGCCAGCCTGGTTGAGGGGCTGAGGGCTATTTGCAGGCTGGCCACAGCTCCCATTGACCCAATGTCCCAGCAAGGCTGGCTGGAATCAGGTTTCTGGGGTTTATTTATCTTCTATAATTGAAACTTTGTTGCCTTGAGTGGAAGGCCACAGCTGGCCTAGGCAGGCAGTTTCCTCCATTGCTGGTGAAAGGAAGCCTCCTGTTTGCTTCAGCTCCATGGCTACCAGCTGCCATCTTGGCTGGGTTAACTTGCATACAGCCAATCTGATTGGCTGGTGGGCATGGCTTGGCTGATGGGTGTGGCTTAAGTGTAACAGAGTGAGGGTCAATTTGCATATTACTGTTTTATTAAATTAGATTTCCCTTAAATATACAGATGTTTCCAACTACTCACATGTTAGGTGGCATGTAGGTACAATGACTTTGTCTAGTTAGAAGAAAAAGAATTTTCAGGGACTCTTGTAAGTGCTGGACTTTTATTTCTCATTTGACAGTTTCTCTGTTAACACATTTTTTGCATGAAATGAGTAAAATTGGATCCACCAGGGAGACTGACTGTCAATGGACATGAGGAAACATACATTGGAACCTCTAGTTGGAACTGGCAAAAATAAAAATGTTTTACGTCGTTATCGTGTGTGTGCTGCTCATAAACTACGCAGTGAAACGTGGTACATGTGCAAGTTTTGTAATGTACCCCTGCACAAAGGAAAGTGTTTCGAACGCTACCACGCAGTGAAGCACGCGATTTAGTGGGAACATGCCTGATTACAAAGTGTTAAGTCACTTGACTTCGAAGAGACACCATCGCCTCTGGTGGTAGGAAGGGAGAGAAACCTAACACATCTTCCAGAGCTCTGGTCAAACACAGCCCGCAATGAAACCTCACAGGTGTCCCCAAAGGATCAGGAAGCCATTCACTATCATAAAGCCCCTAGGCAGATGCCGTCCCAGGGATAGCACAGGTCATTCAAGGCTCTGCTGACTGCAGAGGCCTTGATCCATGAGGGGATAACCAAACCTCTGCTTGCTTTGGCTTCATTCAGCACTGCTGGTCATGCATGTTTTCATGTCAAGACACAGGGAACAGCCTAAAAATAATGTGGGTCGTCAGGATCCACAACATTCAGCAGTTTCCAATTTGCTCTTTTGCAGTCAGCTGCCTCCCCTTCACACTGAGATGATTAGATTCTCATGTACTCATCACATCTGTGTTATGTCATGTCATATTAGATTTTAAGGCATTGCTCAAAATGGGTTTGATGGGTGATCAGTTTTTGTTCTTAGACACAGTATCTTTTTTTATTCCTTCTCTACACCACCCCAATTAGGCACCTGCTATCAATTTGACTAGCATATAGCCAGAATGCTCAGACCTGGCTGGTGCTCCTGTGCATTTGTGCCAAGGGAATGTGTACGCACTGCAGATGGCTAGACGAGTAGGTAAGTGCTCATCACCGTGTAGCATCCAACCTGGTGATCAGACCCCTTCTAGGAAATAGTGATGTGCCCTCGTGAAAAGCCAAGGTATGGGAAGTCCAGACACCCCTGGAGGGTATGTCTGGCTCTACCAGTTAATTCTGTGATCATGCAAAGTTGTTCAACTTCTGTTTTACCCCATCTTGCTCTTGAATGGAGTACTTGCCCAGGTGTAAAGCCATTCATGTACCACCATGAAAACAGCAAAGCATCTCTTTGTAAGTAAATTGGCTAGACATATAGCATAAGGCCGTGCAGTTTGCTCTTACTCTGGTGACTTGTGGCACATATACCATACGTACTCCCAGAGTGGGACCTTGGCTTACCTCTGAATCCATTTCCATTGCCACTGGAGCAGGCGGGCGAAGGGGAGCCTTGGGGCCTGATGACAGGGGCAAAGGCACTCTTCTGTTTGACAGCAGGAAAAACTGAAGAGGAAAATGGGAGGATGGAAGACGTGCTGGAAGATCCAACAGTGGGGCTTGATGACATGACTAGAAAGCAAATGCACAATCTTCTTTTAGAGAGAGACATATGGAGACGTTCTTTCTTCAGTGCCTAGAACCCTACACTGTTATTGAGAAATGACTAATTCGTTCTAGGTATTGTTCCAGATTCCAGGGATTTAAAAATGTTGAATGTGACAATGTCCCTGCCCTGAGCAATAGACAAGGAGAACAACCAGGAGGGTGATGATTTAATTGGAGGAACATATACAGTGATGCAGACCTAGCGGGTGGCATGCCCCTCTGCCTGGGAGGGTCAGGAAGGCATCAGCAGTTTGTGATATTATGATAGGTCTTCATTCATGAGTAGAAGCTCAACAAGAAAAGACTGAGACCAACATCTGAAAAATCACCGAATCTACTCGAGAATGGAAACCTCTTTTTCTCCCTAAAATAAGTCCTGTCTGGGAGCTACCTACTTCCCTGGCAATTCTCAGGGCTCCTGAGTTTTGAGGTATGGGATAACATCTTCTCGAAGAGTGACATCTCTATGGGCCACTTCCTCATTAAATATAAAAGTTTATTAACATTTAGAAGATTACTTCCCTCTCCCTCTACTTGCAGAGCTCCTGGGAAATAAAGCTGTGAGTCAGCCTCCTCTGATGTAATGTGAAAGAAAAACACCAATATTAATGTTAAAATTACTTAAAGGAAGCCAAAAGCTAAGTGCTGTAATTTCAAAAAATAAAATAAAGGCAATTTACACAATAAAGTGCCCCACCTCTTAACGTCAGATACTCCAAGTTACATCACACAAGAAGATAATTTTTTAAAAATCCTCACCCAAGGATATATTTTTATTGATTTTAGGTAGAGAGGGAGGGAGGAAAGAGAAAAACACTGATGTGAGAGAGAAATATCGATTCTGTATACACTCAACCTGGGTATTTGCCCTGACCAGGAATTGAACCCATGACCTTTCAGTATATGGGACAATGCTCCAACCAACAGAGCCACACAGGCCAAATTAATGATTTAGCTAAAACTTCTTATTCCTAGGTAATCCTAATTTTATCTTCTATGTGTAACTTGCTCAAGAAAGGGGGAAACTGAAATTCACATGGGTAAAATTGTTCGATATAGCATCTTATAATAGAAGGCCAAGCTTCAGGGACTCCTTTTAGCATCCTCTCGAGAATTCTAAACTGTCCAAATCATATAACTTGGTAAAAGAATTACTAGAACCCCATAGCAAAGCCCAAAATAAAGGCTGGCAGTGCTAACTACTTTCTGCTTCAGATTTTCAGTGGCCCAGCCTCTCCACAATTAAATTTTGAAAGTAAGGACATGAGTGTGACTTATGGTTCAAAGAACAAGTAGAAGGTGAATTGAAGGTCAAATGTTCTGAGGTTCTATGTAAAACTCCATATCACGTTCCCCTCTCTCATCATAAAGATTTAGTTTAGTCTACGTTCACACAATTGCATGTAGTATAATGCAATCATACAGCATATCTCCAATATGTTTTTATAGCCACACTGCATACCAAGTTTTCACTAAAAATGATTTATCTAAAAACTGCTTATCCTTAGGTAGTCCTGATTTAAAGAGCTATGCAGAAGGAAGCATCTGCGTATACCTCTGTCTTTCCTCAAGTAATATGAATTTTTTTTGAAGCTGGAAAAGAAGACAAAGTCCCAGAAAAATCTCATGTAATACTTAAAGATGAAAATGAAGAAGAGATGGGGCTACCCTGGTATCAGAGGATAGGGTACAGGATTAAGCACTGGGAGTGAGTCCTAGTCATATTCTAAGCAAAATATCCTCTTTTCACCTTGTTTTTAGCAACAATAAAATGTGTGTAGGAGCAAGGAAGAGAGGCCAGAGAAAAGCTGAGACTCAAGAGGCCCACCATTCAATCCCTGTCATACTGTGTGATCCATGCAGGCTCCCAAACAGTGCCTTGATCTCTATGTCTGCAATAGAGAACCTCTCCTCATATTCCACAGCAGAGGCGGGGGGGGGGGGGGGGGGGGGGGGGGGGGCGCGGTTATAATGTGAATTAGACACACACACTCACCCGCACCTGTGTGTGCGATTCCATTTCCATTCAACATATGACTCACTTTTACAAATATTTCTTTTCTCATAACAGATCCAACCTAAAGTGGGTTGATTAGATCAAATGTGACTGCCTTTCAGTGGAAGATGAGTCACCTGAAGTTTTACTAAATGGCATAAGGGAATTATTGAGAGTTGAATAAGCAGAGATCTATACCATGCCCACTCAAAATATTTTTTAACAATTTTTGTCAAATGCCAAATTATGTCCAAATTAGTTTTAAATTTAATGCAAATATAATAAAAATCTTAAAAGGAATTTTAATTTGTATGTGTCAACAAACATAAATTCTATGTTTGTCTGTTTAAAGAAATAACACTACAGAAACCAGAAAGTTTTGTTTAAAATTTTTTGAAGTAGTAAGGAGGCATTTATCTTAACATATTAAAAGTTATAATAAATCAAAAAAAAGTTATAATAAATCTACATCAATGAAATAAGTGTTATACTAGCATAAATATAGTTAGACAAGTCCTTGGAGAAAATAGAGTCCAGAAACAGACCTGAGTATATAGGAGAGAATTAAAATTTAATAAAGGTGACATTTTAAATTAGTGTGGAAATAAATGCCTGGGAACCATACACTACCATTTGGAGACTAAATTTAGAGTGCTTCCTTATGTTAAACTTTAAAGTAAATCTTAGTGAATTGAAGAGTTATTTGTAAAAACAAAATTATAAAGATGCTAAGTGGAAAAATTAGGAAGGTTTTATAATTTACATAATCCTTTCAACCCTCAAGTTTACACAAAATGGCAGAAGATAGATTTGTTACAAGACAAAGAACTTCTGTAACACACACAGAAAAGGCAAACGACAAATTAGCAGAAATATTTGTGATAATTATCAGATGCGTTTAAATCCTCAATAGCTAATAAACTTTTGTAAATTAATTAGAAAATGAAAAACATCCCAAAAGAAAAATGAGCAAAGGACACCAAAACGGAAGTCACAAAACGAAAAATGAAAATGACCAAAAGACCTTCCTAGATTTATAGATGTTCACACTGACTCATAATCAAATGCAAATTAACACAGGCTTGAGATGCTTTTTTCCAGTTATCAAACTGGTAAAGATGAAGAAGAAATGAGCAGGGCAGGGAATTAGGTCTTTTCCTAAGGGGCAGTGACCTCTCTTGAGGAACTTTGGCAATAAGTATCAAGATATTTGTGTTTTTAAATATGCATTTTTAGCCCAGTAAGTAACTTCTAGAAGATAACTGCAAGGGAATAATCATAAATGTGCAAAAACTAGATCCAAAGGCATTTTTATAATTGTGAAAAAGTGGGACATAACTGAAGTTATCATCAATAAGGTCCATGAAACGGACCACTATGGAAACTAATGTTGGACAAGAATATTGAATGACATCAGAAGATATGCCTAATGAATAAAGCAGATTAAATAATAACATATATATAAATCCACTTTAAAAAAATATATGAAGCAAAAGTCTAGAAGGTTGTGATTTATGTCCAAACTTTTTTTTAACCTCATCAAAATATATGTTTATATTGAGGGAGGAGGAGAAGGAGAGGGAGAGAGAGAGAAGCATCTACACGAGATAGGAACATTGATTGGTTGCCTCTTATACACATCCCGACTGGGGATCAAACCAGAAACTTAGGTATGTGCCCTGACTGGGAATCGAACCCAAAACCTTTTGGTGTACAGGATGATGCTCTAACCAATTGAGCCACCTGGCCAGGGCTACATCCAAACTTTTAATGATATACATATCCCTGACTGATGGGATTAAGGATATTCTTAAATTTATTCCTTTTACTTGTCCATATTTTCAAAATTTTCTACAATGAACAGGTATTACTTTTCATGTAAGAGAAACCAGTAAAAGCTATTAAAATAAACAAAAGGAAAATCTCTATTTCTTTGGTAAAAAAAAAAAAATAGTATAATTCTTAGCAATAGGCATAATAGCTGTCTTGGATGTCAATGTTTCTCTTTGATTTAAGGCTTTCCTTCCTGTAAAATAGGTTTTCTGTTTACCTTCTGTCACTGAAAAGCAGAGACTAATAAATTTTCAAATTTCTGGGGAAAGCTTGTTGATTGTAGTTAACTTTGCAAAGCAAACATCACTGCTAATGTGTAGGACACAGGTCTGCATCGGCAGGTTTTACGGAGCCTAGCTTCATATCTGTGACTTGGCTAATTTTGCCACTTTCCTTCTCCTCTTTCACTGGTCTTATGGCAGAAACTCATTAGTTGTGCATCAGAACAGACACTGCAATTTTCAAAATGTGTCTATCCATGGCTGGAAGGCTATACTTTAAAAGTTAACAGTGGTTATCTCTGCAGAGAAATAGAAGGTGTCATTTTTCCTCTTTTCACATACACATGCTTTTCTAATTATCTATAATGAGCATGTTACTATTGTAATTGGATATCTTTTCTTTCTTGAAGAAAAAGACAAAAGAAATATATCAAAATGTTAACAAGGTTTTAAAAATGTTTTTAAATTGAGTTTTAGAGAGAGACAAAGAGACAGGGAGAGTGAGAAACATTAATGTGAAAGTTAAACATCGATCAGCTGTCTCCTTGTACACCCCCTACTGGGAATCAAACCCACAACTCAGGCATGTGCCCTGATAAGGAAATGAACAGGCAACCTTTCGGTGCACATGACAATGCCCAACCAACTGAGCTACACTGGCGAGGGCAACAATGTTGTTTTATTTATGGTGAGAGTAGGTTTTCTTTTTAATACTATTTTCATGTGCTCCAATTTTTCTATAATAATCATTTAATAATCTACTATAGCAAATATCTTGATATTTATTTTTGAAAATATAAAAGTATCTAAGACTATGTGAGTAAAGTAGGAGTCTCTGAGGACAGGTTGGGTTTTTGTCTTATGGATTTTGTTCCAAAATTTTGGATTTGCTTGGTGGCTAGTCTGCGTTGGAAGAAGTGGTCCCTGGTGTTTCAGTTTGAGGAGGCCATCTTTGGGGACACCAGAGTGCACCAATTTGGGAAAGCTGATCATAGTACCACTGAGAATTTCTCTGGACATCTCTCTCTATGGATAAAGGCCAAAGTAAAGGCCCGCACTCCTGGCCCAGAAATCTCTATGAACATGAGAGTTAAGGAAAAACCACTTCTTCTTCTAAGGATTGATTGGCTTGCACGGTCCCAGCTGGACCTCAGTGGGCACACATTCTCCTTTGCATCGAGCCATTGCATTTGCTGGCACTCGGGTCTGTCAGCATTTCATTATAACCCCCTATTGTCAGGGGTTTAGAATTCAGCCATAAAAACTTGCACTGAGCTGGAACTTGGCACACACTGCTATCGCCAGGAAGTGAAGTTCATATGTGAAATTGAAAAAACATCTGTTTGGCCATTTTTGAAGTTGTGTGAGAGCAAAAGCAGTAAAGATGCAGGTTTTTTGATACTCTTCATTGGCCATAATGTAAGTCAACTTGACCAAAAGACTTGGCTTTATTTCTTTTTAATGTCTCTGGCAAGTGATTGTTCCATGGCTTGGCCTGGCCACATCAGACTATTTTTTTTTTAGTTTAAAAAATAAAATGAAAAAAATATGCAATGCTGTTTTCAGACACATGCACCTGAACTGATAAAAATCCTTTCCTTTTTTTTTTTTTTTTGTGTGTGTGTGTTTGCCAGAAATGTTAAGACTTAGTGGTTAGCCCTAACTGGTTTGGCTCAGTGGATAGAACATCAGCCTGCGGACTCAAGGGTCCCAGGTTCAATTTCGGTCAAGGGCATGTACCTTGGTTGTGGGCACATCCCCAGTAGGGAGTGTGCAGGAGGCAGCTGATCGATGTTTCTCTCTCATCGATGTTTCTAACTTTCTATCCCTCTCCCTTCCTCTCTGTAAAAAAATCAATAAAATATATTTAAAAAAAAAGACTTAGTGGTTAGAAATTAGAAAGACATGGCAGATGTTATTGTGATGAACTCCACAGGGTATTCCGTATTTTAGCAGTAGAGGATTTTATTGTAATGAATTAATGAATGCACTGTTTGGTTTCCCATTCTCCGTCTGAAACTCCTTCAGACCCTCCCTGGGAAAATGAAGGTGCAAGGACCACACACACACCCAGTAGGAGCTAGGAGGAGGTTCTCGGTTATGTTTCCCACTCCTGCTGGGCGGGGCATCTTCCTCTTTCTATTCTATGTATGCTATCTTCCTTACTTGTTGTTATTAATCCTAACCTGAGGATATTTTCTCCATTGCTATTTATAGAGAGGGAGAGGGAAGGAGGGAGGGAGGGAGGGAGGGGGGAGAGAGAGAGGGAGGGGGGGAGAGAAAGGGGGAGAGAGAGAGAAACATTGACGTGAGAGATACACATCAACTGGTTGCCCCCTACAGGGAGTGAACCTGCAATCCAGGTATGTGCTCTCAACCAGGAATCAAACCTATAACCCTTTTGTGTATAGGCTGATGCTCTAACCATTGACTCATGTCAACCAGGGCACTGTCTTGTTTACTTTGAAGACTTTGAGTTTATTATTTTTCCTGTAGCGTGGGGTTGAGTGATTAAGAAAGAGTAGTGGAAGTAAGGTGTCAGTTGCTGGTATAGGAAGGGTTCTTCCTTATCAAATGAATTATGGATAAGAAATATCAGGCATTTTCATTTACCTATCCATTATCTATGTTTGTCTGTATATCTAACTATCTACCTATCATCTATCTATCCTCTCCCTCCCAACTTTCTTCTACACTGCACACTATATTATTATCCTAGTATTATTATATTAACCATTTTTACATGTTTTTATTGATTTTAGAGACAGAGGAGGAAAGAGAAAAAAAACATCAATGTGGGAGAGAAACATCGATGAGTTGCCTCCCATATGCATCTGGATGGAGGATCCAACTTGCAACTTGGGCATATGCCCTGACCAAGAATTGAACTTATCACCCTTTGGTGCACAGGACAATGATCCAACCTACTGAGCCACACCGACCAGGGCTTGACCATTTTTGATCTACAAAAATGACAATATCATAAGGTTCAACCAAATACACTTCATAAATGTATGCTTGAACATGTGATATTCATTTCATATGTTTCAGCCTAATAATGTGAAATATTTCTTACATTATTGAATAATTTAAAAACTTGGCATTCTGAATCTGATGACTTGTTCTAGTCTTGCTTTTGCTATTTATTGGCAATCCTTGAGTAAGTGATTTAGTAATGATTAATATCTTAGAGGAGAAATTATGATAATTATAATTATTACTATTACTAGAGGCCTGTTGCATGAAGAGATTCATGCAATAGGCCTTCCCTTCCCCTGGTAGCCAGCACCAGTTTTCCTCCAGCATCCGGGACCCAGGCCTTCGCTCGGGCCAGAGCCTTCAGTCTCTGCTCCACTGCTTAGTGCTTACATATGCAAATTAACTGCCATCTAATTTGCATAATCTCCTGATTGGCTGGTCAGTGTAGCAGAGGGATGGTCAATTTACACGTTTGTCTATTATGAGGTAAGATTATATCCACATCATAAGGGTGTTGTGAAGATCTGACTGGACTGTGCATGTGACAAGCCTGATAGGCTGTTAAAATGGAATGCAGTTACGAATTCCTCTCAGTGTTGTCACCGCTGATAGGGAACATTATTTATACAATGGCTCCCCTGCCCTCTACCACTTGTAGGGGCTGTTGACGATATGATCCATTCTGCATACAGGTCCCCTCTCCACAAGGATGCAGGAAGAACCTCTACAAGGTTTTGGCAACAGAAAAATCAAGTTTCTCCTGAGCTACTAAAAAATATGGTGGACACTGATGCTTATAGCAAACAGCTCCTCTCTTTGCTTTACCATCTTGTAAGGCTCTGAACCAAAATAATGTCTCCCTTGAATGACTGAATGGCATCCATACTTGTCCTTGGCTTCATCTAATTTTCCTATCCATATTTTTTTCTTTCGTCTCAGTTTTTTATATTTTCTATCTTCTACTTTGATAATACCCATCTGATCACTACAATTCCCCCATTTTTGAAACAAGATAAGGTAAAAAAAAAAAAGCAAATAAATCAAGCAAAAGTTTGTTTTTCTAGATCATTCTGGTCTAATTGATCTGGATCATACAACACAGAACTCATGTCATCAGATTTTAGTGGTACTAGAAGTACCAACCTCTACTGTCTCTGCTACCTGGTTGCTGTGTCCTTATCACATTCAGTAGGATGCTGACTGTGATGACTCAAGCACATATCCCAGAAAGAATTCATGGGTGTGTATCAATAGGGAACCATAGACCCAAAGGCTGAGAGGCAGCCTCCAGATTCTTGGCATGTCACTTCCTGAGCTGTGGTGGAAGGGGTTGTATGCCTAACTTGACTTGTCCTTGTTCCTGCCATGAGGGAACCAGTCTGGGAACGGAGGATCTGCTGCAAGGCCTGCCACAGAATCTAACATTTAAAGAACACCCCACTCAATCACTCAGACTCCTCATGGTGGCTTCCCTCCTGGCCTGAAGTATTCCCTAAGTAGGTCTGAAAAACACATATTCTCTTAGCTTGTGTAAGTTCCCAGTTAGCCTTGAAAGCAAGCTGTATGTGTTTTCATAACTTCCTGGAACATCTAGCTTGCTGCTAGCCCATAGGTCAGGATTAGAAGGTTCTGTCTCTCCATTCATCTATTGAAGGGTTCTGGTTGCTTCCATATCTTGGTTATTGTAAATAATGCTGCAGTGAACATAAGGGTACATATATATTTTTAAATTAGTGGTTTTGTTCTTCTGACTGAATACTCTAAAGTGGAATTGCTGGGCCATGATAAGTTTCACAGTGACAGATGCCTAGAACTTAGTGTGGTAATCACACTGTAAAGTCTATAAATATTGTACACCTGAAATCAATGTAATATTGTACACTAACCATACTTAAATTTTCATAAAAGTTTTTATCTCCATGTATCACTCTTACAAGTTGTCAGATCCATCTCTCTAGAACAGCAATTTTTATACAGTGTGCCACAAGAATTTTAAAAACATGCAATACCTGACTATTTAGTCAGGGGCACTGACCTCTTTTCCCTTAGATTGTCAAATAAAAAAATGACAACAGCCAACATAACAACAGCCGTCTGGTTGAATGAATCAAAATAATACTTTTTTTGTCAGATCAGCAATATATATATATATATATATATATATATATATATATATATATATATATATATTGTTGCTGCAGAGTTTTAGTAATTAGTTTATGTGTGCCATGAGATGGAAGGGGTTGAAAATCACTGCTCTGGATGGAGGGGTCATATAGCACAATAAAAAGGGAGCCTGGTGAGATGCACAGAATAACTTGAAGCCATAACTTCTATGTTGAAATGATTACTCTGCCCTATTCCAGCTGTGTGATCTCAGGTAAGTCGGTGATTTGCTATGCACCTAAGCCTCCTTACCTGTAACAATGGGATAATAATACCGACCTCAGAAAGTTCTTATGAGGATTAAATAAAACATCATATCTGAAAATCCCTGGTAAAGAGTATACATTACTCTTCACAGAATCTGAATTCTTCTCCTCTATCTACACAAGTTACATAGGCTCTTTCTCTGTTATTTTTTTTAAGGAAGCATTTCCCCTCTTTCCTCTCCTCCCATTTCCCTCCCTCACTCCCTCCCTCCTCCCCGCAAGACGTGGAGTAACCAAAGGAGCCTAAGTCTAGCGAAGGGAAAGAACAAAGGCAGGAAGGAAAAGAATTGGACTCTTTCTTCATGAGGCAATGAGATGTAGGAAGGAGGGCAACTCCCCTTCAAAAGGCTGAACAGGAAAACCCAGGGACAGAAACAGGGAGAGGCAGACAGTGGAGAGGGAACTTACTTCCATAAGGGGAACCTGTCGGGGAGCCATTTAGAAATCCTGGTGACCCTGGAACGCCCAGGTTGGCCATGGGGACGTTGCTGTAGCCATTCATACTGTTACTGGAGGTGCTGTAATTAGACTGCTGAGGGGTAGAGCTGGAAGAGTAGCCCCGAGGAGAGATGCTGCTTGTGTTGCGGATGTAACCTGGACAACCAAGAAAAGCCCAGGTAAATGAACCACTGTGCACACATAGTGCAGAGCAAATATGGCAGCACAGATCCACATCAGCCCAGAATACAGAGCACCACCAACCTGATCCTGGACAGGGTGGAAAGTGTGTATCTTACCTTCATTCTTTAATACTTCCTTTCCCTTCCCTTCCTTTCCCTTCCTACCCAAAACTATATCCCTCACAGTCCCTCCTTCATCTGCTTTTACGTTTGCAGTCAACCTCACCAACTCATACCAAGGAATGAATGACTAATGGTAGTGTATACCGACATCTCCCAAGTCATATTTGATATAATACTAGAGCCCTATGAAATATTAATAAGTATCACTGAGAAAAGCATTGGGTGGTCAAACAAAGTGTGGCAGGTGTTGCATACTATAGCCATTCTTTGAAGCTTGGCATATGAAGGACCTAGAGAATACCTAAACTGATTTAACTTTGTCTATCTAGTATTTCCTTAATTAAACACACCGAAGCATCTGTTCTGGGAGTGGTGCAGAAAAGGCTTTCTAATAACACTTCAAGGGCCACAAGTATTCTACATGTCACAGCTTTGGGAATGTTCCAATTTGTTGCCATGCCCTGGGTGGGGGTGGGAAACATTTTCATTCAAAAAGTGTTGATAAGCTCATTTAAATGTGCTGTTCTTTGACCAAAGACTTGGAAATATCAGCAATGGAGTTTGGGTAAATCCAGCTTCTAAGTAGGATAAGAGAAGGGACAATGAGTCCTCCTCATACTTCTAAAACCCTAGCACAGAGACATCACCTAAGCTATCCTGAAGTCACCCACTTTGAGGAAACTGTCTCTAGAACCATTAGGAAATAACCAAAATTTGAAGGAAAAAAAAAGGAATATTATAGCCCATCCACCCTTCTGCAAGAAATCACCCTGGACATAAGAACGAGGACTTTCCATCCAATGGGTGAACAAAATTAGAAAGAAAATTACCTCAAGGTTAGAGACATTATTAAGAATATTTACACCTAAAAAATGATTTATGACAAATTTAGCACCTTTCAACTTCAATGACAAAAATGTTTACATGATATACTTTACATGTAAAAGCACAGTTAACTGTATAAACAGGTTGCTATTTTTGTATCTGAGGTAATATGCAAAAAGAAGCTGCCAAATAAAACCAAGCCTTTCACCCTTGGTTACTAGGAAGAGAGAGTTGTGTATAACAAGCAATAATGTCAATAACTCAGCTTCTTTCCATTATTCAGTCTGATTATCACAACGGTAGAAGTATAAATTTTATTCAAATAATTCCTGTAAATCAGATTCAGTAAGCCTAAGCTTTTCTAAAATCATAATAGTCAGTCTGGTCCTTAAGTATTTTCAGGTAAAGGTATTCTACCTATTCCAAAAACAAAACAAAACAAAACAAAAAAAAACCCTCAAAATCTAATAATACACCGCTTATAATCTTGAGATAACTCAATAGTGTGTGATTGCATTGCTTATCTGGGGACACACTCTTTTGATGGTATTTAAATCAAACTTTAGCTACTTGCACTCGTGCAGACTAACCTTTTAAACGTATAAATTGTTTGGAATTTGACTCTGAGAAAGGTAGTACCTTGATTATTTCCCTGTGTGGACTCTGAGATGCTGACTCCAAGTTGGCTGCCATAAGAATTGATGCCCATCATGCCACTGTGAGCTGGAGAGCTGGAGAGAGCTGGGATCTGACTGGGATTCCTGGGGACACTGTAGAGGGCTTCAGCAATATCTGCGGCTCGCTTCAAAATGATGTCCTATGGGGACAAGGGGTAAAATCATGTCCTGCAAAATGGCAGGTTGAGGTGAGCATTTCATCAGGAGTCAAACGCAGTACAGAGTATAGGATGTGAGCTCCTAACCTGGTTATTGTGTGGTGTGCCATAGAGGGCCTCCACAAGATCTGCAGCTCTTTTCAACAGCATTTCCTAGAAGAGAAAAGAAAGAGTGGGGTGTAAGCAAGGGAAGAACCCCAAATGGCAAACAGAAAGGAAAATTACATATACAAATAAAACATCCAGACATTCCCCTAAAAGGTAAATAACTAGCTAAGAGGTCCTATATTTGGTTTGAGAGGTAGACTATCATACACATAAATCCCTCTATAAATATGTATCTACATGCAATTCCTCTAGATAAAATGGATCCATAAAATGCGGTGCAGCCAAAACAGAAAACCAAATTGGGGGTAGAGTTGGTTAAAATTAATAATGTAATGAAAGCTTTATTAAGAACTACTTTCCAGGCCATTTCATTAAAAAACCTGGTACTCCGATTAATCAAGTATTCTTAAAATGATTGATTGACCTGCCTGTAGCTGTTTGCCAAGGAGTTGTCCATAGTACTGAAATTATCTTGGCAATGCCTTCTGCAAAATTTTATTCTAATAAAGATGAATTCTTCCAATAATATTTCCCCCTGTTCATTTTAACCAGAGAGAATTGGTATTCAGTAATCCCTTTCCTCTCATTTTGTCTTTTCCACCTCCTGTTTTTAACATCCTTTTAAATTGCTATTAACCTACTTTCCAGATATCACCTAATTTAATAGTGGGGCTGGGGATTTTTCCAACTGGAAATAAAAGTATGATGTGGAAGCAACTGTGGTATTAAATTTTACAGTAGAGAAAACTGAACATAGCATATTATAATGTGTGTACTTAAAATGCAAACATAAATGTTAAAATGTATTAATTCCTCATTAATTGAATACCTAATAGATTGATGTATTTTTTAAAAGAAAGATAAAATAGTGAGATAGACTTGATATAATTTTCATAAGCAAATTAATTTAAAAGTGATGCATTTCATATAAATTGTAGATGGAGGGTTTTTCACTTCATTAAATGCCTGTGCACATAGTAAGTCCTCAATGAATACTTGATTGAAGACTAATGTGTCCCTGTAACTATGTGTAAATAAAATTATATTTAAATATAAAGGAGTGAGAAATTACAGTTTTAAGCAATTATACAATTCTTTATTTTCATCAAGTTGGCAGTGTTTTATAAGCTGAATACTCATAGTGTATCTGTTTTATAGGCCCAAGTTTTCAGATTTCATATTTCCTCAGAGATTAATCATATTATATTTCACAGTTAGTAAATATTTTATGTGCATCTTGTATCTAAAGCTTAGCCAAATTTCAAGACCTAACTTAATTTTAGAGGGATTTAAGGTTCTATATTTATCTAAATTTGCTGAAATCCTACAAGACGGTTTTCACATGTTAATTTCCAAAGTGTTTCACCTTAGCTAATCTCTCAGGATCTCCAGGATGCCTTGGGATGACTTTCTGCAGCCTCTGGAAGCCGTAGTCTATGGTGGGTTCATTTAATGCTGAAAAATAGAAGTCCTCTTTTTTTTAGTATGAATCCTCTCCACAAAACAAATTTCTAATTAAACTTTCTGTAGGTAATAGAAAGGTTCTGATATTGCCTCAGAATTGATACATGATACAATCAGTTAAAGATTTTTGCTATTGACATTGGTTAATTCACACATATCTTTGGAGTTAATGGTAATTTAATGCATTTTTTCCATTAGAATGAGATTGCAAAATTTCAGAATTATTAAAATTATTTTATAACTTCTGCCTTAAGTGCACACACTTGTAATCCTCTGCTCAGTCTTACAAAATCAGAAATATTACACAATAAACTCTTCCCCAGTTTCTGAAGACAACAAACGACCTTTACATGCTTCCTCCTTCCTCCCATCTTCTCTTTCCCAAGTATACCTTTATCTCCTATTAGTTCTTCTCCAAATATCATTTTTTCATATATATATATATATATATATATATATATATATATATATGAACTTCCCATGAGCTTATTCTCATTAAACCTCGTTCTTATGCATAATACACTTTCAGATTATATTTCCAATTATATTTCATCACATGAACATTTGTTTAATGTCAGCTCCACCATATACTGCAAATTCCATACTTGTTTTGCTTTATCACTGTGTTCTTGCTGTTGTAGACAGTGCTTGGCACACAGCAGACACTTAGTGTCAACAACAGTAAAGTAAGTGAATGAGTGAATGAATGACATATTTCAGCATTTCTACTATGCTGGAGTTTTTGAAGTAGATTCCTTTATCCTTCTTCCTCTCTTCCTTTAAGTTTTAAGTTTGTGGTTTAAATTTTGTGGTTTTGAAATTAATTCATGATAAAAGTAAAGAAAAAATATACAAAAAATAAAGCAACAATCACCTGCTCTCCCATTAGGCAGCAGTAAACACAGTTCCTTTTAAACCTTCCCTTATGCATAGATTTTTATGAATATTTGTTGCTATTACTCTAGCAAAACCACACCTCTTATTTGAAAATATAAAAAATTTTGAGTATCGCAGTAAAAATAAAATTACTCATAACCTCATCAGTTTAGAAATGATGCGGGTTAACATTTTTGCTTATATCCTTCTAGATTTAACACACACATAAAATTATTCAGAGACATACTATTCACACTGGTACATAACCTACTTTTATCCAGTTAACAATATAGCAAACTTTTCCCCAGGTTATTAAATAATCTTTTATAACATTATTTAATATCCCTGTGTATTTTCACTATAGTCTATAATTTATTTAAATAGTTTCTTAATGTTAGCATTTAACGCGATCCTAATTTCTCACTATAATAAAAATCAAAGCAATAATTATTCTTTGCACATACCTTTAATTATTTCAATTGGAAAATTTCAAGAATTAGAATTACTTGACCAAAATTTATCATTATATTAAGGCCTTTCACACATACTGTTAATCACTCTTCAGAAGAATGTACAAATTTATACTCCTTTCAGCAATGCATGTCATCATTTTAACTTACATTCATTTATTCATCAGTGAAGTTGAATTTGTTTTTCTGTACTTGGTGATTTTAATATCTTCTCTTATGAACTACTTAATAATAGTTTCTGCTCTCTTTTCTATTGGAGATTAGTCTCTTTTTTACTTGTAAAAACACTTTTAAGTTAATATTTTTAACACTCTGTCACCATGTTACAATTACATATTCCACTGTGTTCATAGGTATTATATGTAGAAAGATCACAGACTATCCCAACTCCAAATCTGGTAAGTACACACACACACACACAACCACACTATGTGTGCTTGTGTTTACATATTCATACATATAAGAGTTCTTCTTTAGGTCCAACAATAGAATGTGCATTGCTTATCATATAGGTAATAAGTTTTTGCTTGCTCACTTTTATTTTTTGCTATGTATTTCATTTTTTTGTTTTTTATTATGACTATGATTACACTCTCATCACATTTGCTGTGTTTTCCTACAACCTAAAAACACTTTAGGTTTTTATATGTCTGTGTAGACTGTATGTATGAGAGTAGTGTGACAATATATGGCATAGTCATTAATAGAATCAGCTTTATGCCCAGCCAGCGTGGCTCAGTGGTTGAGCATCTACCTGTGAACCAGGAGGTCATGGTTCAATTCCCAGTCAGGGCACATGCCTGGGTTGCAGGCTCAATCCCCAGTGTGCAGGAGACAGCCACTCAACGAGTCTCTCTCATCTTTGATGCTTCTATACCTGTGTTCATAGGTATTATATGTAGAAAGATACCTGTGTTCATAGGTATTATATGTAGAAAGATACCTGTGTTCATAAGTATTATATGTAGAAAGATCACAGACCATCCCAACTCCAAATCTGGTAAGTACACACACACACACACACACTATGTGTGCTTGTGTTTACATATTCATACATATAAGAGTTCTTCTTTAGGTCCAACTTCTATGTCTCTCTCCCTCTCCCTTCTTCTCTGAAATCAATAAAAAAATATTTTTTTTAAAAAAGAGAATCAGCTTTAGATCTTGACCATTAATTTTGGCGAGCTTCTGTTTATAATTTATCTTATGAGTTTGCCATCAAAATTAAATGGAATAATTTATATGATGCCCCAGCACAGTTCTTGGTACGTAAAAAGATCTTAACTCATTGTAGCTATCTGTTATTTTGCATCCAAATCCCTGACAGATGTCATTATATATTTTTTTGTTCATTCTTAAGCTTGTACATTAATAGCATCTGTATGTTATGACCATTTTATCTCCTGTTGATAGACATATTGATCCCATTTAATTATTTTAATCCCATTCTTGTGTTGGCTAAAATTTCCCAAATAGTGTCTAAAAACGAGGATGGGGGTGGATATTTTTGCTTGCTGTCCTCTAAATGACACTAATGTTTCACCACCAATGGTGTTGGCTATTCAAGACAGATATTAATTAGCATGCTGTGATAAGAGACTTTATCAAAA
The DNA here is from genome assembly GCA_004026665.1 of Murina feae. Classification (NCBI taxonomy): domain Eukaryota; kingdom Metazoa; phylum Chordata; class Mammalia; order Chiroptera; family Vespertilionidae; genus Murina; species Murina feae. The sequence continues at coordinate 28,855 of PVJC01003425.1, forward strand.
TTTCAGAAAATTACAATCATATTAATCTTCTTTCAATATTTCCACAATTAAATGTTTATTCATGAGTGTGGTATATAATTTACTTAGTATATTTCTGGATTCAATTTGTTAATATTTTCTTAAGACTATTGGTGTGAAGATTAAATCAATTAAATTACTGAGAATAGTGCCTGACATATATTGTCAGCAAATGTCAGTTATTATTATTGTTTCTGGGAATTTGTGTCTATATCAATAACTGGGGTTGTGCTCATGGTGCTATCTGATTGATTTTTATTTTATACCAGCTTTGAACAGTAAATTGAAAAGCTTTCTATATTTTATCCTATGCTCCATAAAGCTTTTATAGCATGGATATTACTTCTTGAACAAAAGTTTAAAAGAACCCCAGTGAAATTGCTCTGTCAAAGTCACCGAATAACATTTCAGCCAGACCAAGAGGCACTTTTCCATTCTTATCTTAAACTCCAGTGAGCATTACTGGGAATACTTCAACCCATGCGCTTTCCTGAGCACACACTGCCCAGTGCCACTCTGCGTCCCTAGCGATGCTATCTCAGCCTGCTGACATGACTGCTCTTCCTTAGTGTCTTGCAGATGGCATGCTCTTCACCACAGATGCCAAGACAGTCTTCTGCTGATCTACACGACTCCTGCTCAAGCCTCATCAGTGCCCCCATGATTTCTATATCAAGCCACATGCTGACTACCACAAATCTTTCTGTCCAGTGCAGTTCGCTTGCCCAAGATTCAGCCAATCTACTCCAACTGTGGGCTGGAAATTTCTACTTGGATGTCCCCTAGACTCCACCCACTCAAGATACCCCAAGCCCAAGGGATTCTCAGTAAATTGTCCATCAGCTTGCCAATGGAAAACCTTGGAATCATTCTTTATGTCTCATTATCATTGTATTTTTTAGGAAAATCATGCATGTCATCATTATTTTAAATGTTCTAACATTGATTCTACAGTAGTAATTTGTGTAAAATTCAAATCCTCTACTTCTGATTCTCCCCCACCTCTTTGTTGTAACTTTCTTAATAGCCATATTTCTAATTTTATATTCCGTTTATTTCCAAGATAATATCTTAAAATTTCTAGGTGCTTAGGTATTAAATTGTTAATTATTTATTCTCATTAATTGGATTGGATTTTTAAAAGGTGGCTTAGAGAATATCTGTGTTTTGGAATTTATTAAGTGCTTTATGAATTAATATATATTAGTTTGTCTGTGTTCTGTAGCTAATCCTTCAAATGTATTATTTAATATATCTTTTGATCACAATATTTAACATATTTTATACATAATTGATACTATGAATTTATTCTTTCACATATCCCTGTCTTTCTAATAGTTTTTCATGTATATATTTTCCTCTAGTGATTAGGAAGATACACATCCTATTTTAATTTAAAGCAATACCTTTAGAGTTCTTAAACCATATTTTATATTTTCTAATTACTTGAGTCTGTTGAGCCTTCATATATATATATATATATATATATATATATATATATATATATATATATCGCTTACCTTTAATTTCCCGACCTCATTCCCTTTACTTTTAGCTATGTTTTTATTGTTAGTTATGTTTTTATTGTTAGCTAATATTACTATTATTAAACTTTGGATGATCAGTATCTTTTAGACATTAATTTTAATATTTACATTAAGCTTCATAGTCATATTAACAATAATTTAAATACTCTGTACTTAACTGCACTGTCTGCTGGGTACAGTTTGTTGAGTCTACTCTCCCAGTCTCTGCTTGCGTCCCTGGATTGAGGTGGGGACAGCGGAGACCCAGGAGGTTTGGTCTGGCCTTCCTCCGTCTCTTCCAGGCCCTGCTCTCCTTTTCCCAGAGGCGAAGGACAAGTGCAGTTTTTCTCTTTAATTTTGTTTTACTGCTTAAAATATTACAACGAGTAATACATATGTCTCCTTCCCCCGCCCTCTTGACCTTCTCCTGGCCTCCCCTACCCCCCAGTGTTTTATGTCCATTAGTTATGCTTATATGCATGCGTAAAAGTCCTTTGATTGATCTCTTACTCACCCCCCAAATCCTCCCCAGTTTTCCTGCTTTAGTTTGACAGTATGTTTGCTGCTGTTCTGCTTCTGTATCTATTTTTGTTCATCAGTTTATAATGATCTTCATTATCCATAAATGAGTGAGGTCATGTGGTATTTTTCTTTCATTGACTGGCTTATTTCACTTAGCATAATGCTCTCCAGTTCCATCCATGCTGCTGCAAATGGTAAGAATTCCTTATTTTTTACAGCAGCATAGTATTCCATTGTGTAGATGTACCACAGTTTTCTAATCCACTCATCTGCTGATGGGCACTTAGGCTGTTTCCAAATCTTAGCTATAGTAAATTGTGCTGCTATGAACATAGGGATGCATATATCCTTTCTGATTGGTGTTTGTGCCTTGTCCTGGAGAAGATAGGGTGAGCAGCTGAAACGAGTTCAGTTTTCACACATCCGCCAACACAGCCCTGTGGGCACACACCTGGGCAGTGGCATGTGCTTCTGGCATGCTGATCTCACAGCCTAGCCTCAAGCCTGAATACTACCTCCCTTATTGTTACGTTTTGCTGAAAATATCCTCCTCTATATTGGGGGGAGAAGGGGACAGATTACACATTTGCATTCACATTACCATCTTACCCAGAAACACATGAGAGAAGACCCGGGTATATAATTGGAATCATTCTGTAAACTTGTTTTCACCACTTAGCATTAGCATTATAATAACAGCAATTTCTACAGTCTTTTTCTTTTTTTAAAATAAATCTTTATTGTTCAGATTATTACAATTGTTCCTCTTTTTCCCCCCATAGCTCCCCTCCACCTGGTTCCCACCCCAACCTCCTGCCCTTACGTGCCCCCCCCCCACTGTCTTTATCCATAGCTGCACGATTTTTGTCTAGTCTCTTCTCGCACCCCCCACACCCCCTTCTCCCCCCAAGAATTATCAGTCCACTCCCTTTTATGCCTCTGATTCTATTCTATTCACCAGTTTATTCTGTTCATCAGATTTTTTTATTCACTTGATTTTTAGATTCACCTGTTGATAGATATGTATTTGTTGTCACTTTGTTGTTCATAATTTTTATCTTTATCTTTTTCTTCTTCTTCCTCTTCTTAAAGAATACCTTTCAGCATTTCATATAATACTGGTTTGATGGTGATGAACTTCTTTAGCTTTTTCTTATCTCTGAAGTTCTTTATCTGACCTTCAATTCTAAATGAAGCTTTGCTGGGTAGAGTAATCTTGGTTGTAGGTTCTTGCTATTCATCACTTTGAATATTTCTTGCCACTCCCTTCTGGCCTGCATAGTTTCTGATGAGAAATCAGCTGACAGTCATATGGGTACTCCCTTGTAGGTAACTAAGTGTTTTTCTTTTGCTGCTTTTAAGTTCTCTCTTTGTCTTTTGCCCTTGGCATTTTAATTATGATGTGTCTTGGTGTGGTCCTCTTTGAATGCCTTTTGTTTGGGGTTCTCTGCGCTTCCTTGACTTATAAGTCTATTTCTTTCACTAGGTAGGGGAAGTTTTCTGTCATTATTTCTTCAAATAGGTTTTCAATATCTTGTTCTCTCTCTTCTTCTGGCACCCCTATAATTTGTATGTTGGTACTCCTGAGGTTGTCCCAGAGGCTCCTTACACTAGATTCATATTTTTGTGTTCTTTTTCCCTTTTGCTTTTCCAGTTGCGTGTTTTTTGCTTCTTTGTATTTCAACTCTTTGACTGGATTCTAGTCTGCTGTTGGGTCTCTGTATATGATTCTTTATTTCAGTCAGTGTATGCTGAATTTCTAATTGGTTCTTTTTCATATCCATGAGGGTCTCACTAAATTTCTCGGAGGTTTCTAGAAGATTCTTGAGTAACCTTATAACCATGGTTTTGAACTCTATATCCAGTAGTTTGCTTTACTCCATTTCTTTCAATCGTGACCTGTTTCTTTGTCTCTGCATTTTTGCTGCTTCTCTGTGTTGACAGAATGGCTTTTTGTGCTAGGTGTCCTATAGGGCCCAGAGGCTCTGCTTCCCCAGTCACCTGAGGTGGGCACTCTTGGTGTGCCCCTTTGTGGGATGTGTGCATAGTCTTGTTGTAGTTAAGCCTTGATTACTATTGGTTATCACTGGGATGAATTGACCTCCAGGTCAATTGGCTGTGAGGACCAGTTGTGTCTACAATGGGAGAACTTCTGTGCTGGAGACACCCTTATGGGGCAGGACTTGCTTCAGTGGGGCTTTGCTGCTCACTGAGTCTGCCCCCTGAGTGTGTCTCTTATGGATGTGAAGAGTTGTAATCTGGATGGTCTCACTCTGACTACTGGGTACACTGGCTCTTGGATCTCCAAAAAGGTGCAAAGTCAGCCACTACCTGAGGCCACCCAACAAAAGCTACAGAGAGATCTGCAGATTCCTCCTCTTTGTTTGGGGTTTGCAGGTGCCCAGATGAGGCACAGCTGTGAAGTAATGCAGGCTGCTGACGAGCCTTAGGCCTTCTTTTGGAAGCTCTGGGGTTCTCTGACCCAGCTACAGTTTGACAGGTTTTTTTAGGCAGAGAAAGGCCAGGCCAGTTGTCTGCAAAAGCCTCTGCACACAGCTTGGGTAGGGTTATAAATTGGGTGGGGTGGGGTCTCAGGGACTCACCAGGGTGGAGCAAACCACAATGGCTGCCAGTCTGCTCTGCCTTGGAGAGGTCCAGGGTCTGTGTCCTGCAGCCCCATGCAAGAACAGTGAACGCTGCAAGCACCTCTGCGAGAAAGCCACCCTCATGTTCTGGTCTGATGCCAGACAGTACAGTTTCTCTCTGTATGAGTCTGGGTCCCCAAATTCTCACCTGGAACTGGAGTTCAGAGTATTCGAGAGTTTATATCTCCCTCATGATTAAAAAAGACAACAGCGTACCCAACTGCCAGCCCCTTTGCGGGTGCCTCTGTACCTCTACACCTTTGCACCTCCTACCAGACTCAATGCGCTTTTCTCTTTTCTTCTAATTGTAGAATTTCCACTCAGCCTTCCCATGGCTCTGGATGATATTCTTCTTGTCTTTTAGTTATAGTTTTAATGTGGTTGTGTGTGGCAGCAAGTTCAAGTGTTTACCTATGCCACCATCTTGGTTGTCCTCCGGGCTCTTTTCTGCAGTCTTTTTCTTTAATAATAGTATTTTTAGTGGCAGTAATATTCAATCATGAAAACCGTTATTTCCACGGTTAGAATTTACCGAAGGTTTACCATGGTACCCACATTATACTAACCCTTTTATATACATTAGCTCATTTACCCTCATGACAACCTCATGATGTGGGTTTTATCTTCATTTTATGTGTCATATTTATTAATTATATACAGTTTTACAAAGATTAGTACATATATCTCTTTTTTCCCCTGCCCTTCCGCCCGCCTCCCCTACCCCCCCAGTGTTTTGTATCCATTGGTTATCTTCATTTTAAATGCAGTTCCAGGCAGTGGAGGTGGAATCTGTACCTGGGTTCTCTAGTCCAAGGCTTGTGCTCCTAACTTTTCCTGTGTACAGCTAGAGATGTTGTTCCAAGCCCCAGCCAGGCGCACCAGCAGCCCCTGGGCCAAAGTCTACCCCTCTGTACTTAGCTACTGGACTAGAGCTGGTGACGAGCAGAGAAACCCTGAAAAGTGGCCATGCCACCCTCAGTTTCCTATCACCCACTCCTATACCCCCCATGTTTCCTTCCCAGCTTCCATAAAGCCCTGTAGACCTGGAGAGGGAGCCTGGGCTGTCTGACTTCCCTGCCACTGTGGGAGGAGGCCCCATTTGGTATCAATCAGTAAACACAAATAGCTGCCTTGTGCTGCAGGGTGAACAGACTTGGTGACAAAATTCTCTAAATCAATCATTGCCTGGTGTCTTGTCAAATGTGCACCATTTCGTTACCTAAGGTGCTGATTTTCCTATATGGAGAAAATGCAAATCATGGATATGGGTGTCCTCACAATGTGCTCACTATAAAGTAAGGGACTAGCCACACAGTAGAAAATGTAGCCCCTTCCCCCAATCCCCTCTAAGCCACTCACTCTCTCTACTACTGCCCTTGTCCCTTCCTTCCCATTTGCATGGCTACTCTCCCAGGCTGGGTCTCACCCCTCTCACTGGAGCTTTAGCGGCCACCAGGGCTCCACTCCTCTTATTCCTCAGTCCTTTCTGCTGCCCGCAGAGGGTTTCTCTAAAGCTGGGTACTCAACAGTACACAGAGGTGGACGGAGATGACCGTTTACCTTTCATAGAATTTATCCTACATTTGTACCCACTGCTCTCTCCTATTAGAGAGAGCATGGGGTGCTCTCTGATTTATTTTGCCCAACCCTCATTTCCCACCTAAATCAGAAATAGAAGACTATCTTGACCACATTGGGTCAGCAATTCATGTTTTAAGCCGGATATGTAGATTAGGCATACCCCTCTATTTCTTATGTTGAGTGTTTTGTTTTGTTTTATTTTGTTTGCTTTGCTTTGCTTTATTTTGCTTTGGTAGACTTTGCCAGACTTCATAGGCACCAGCTGTGGTATGGGTTATGTGTGTATCCAAGACAAAAAAAAAAAACTGCAATAAAACACACTGTCATCTATATGGACAGAGACTAGCCACACATGTGTACACACACAATGCCATTTAATCAAGTGCATATTGGAAGTAAAAATCAAAAGTCAAAACTGTGTAGTCAATACCAAACCATAAAAGGAAAATCAGTTAATGTTTCAAGTGTTCAACTCGAGGTTGGACTGTCAGTTTTACTTAAACTGACTTCCCAACTAGCCAGTTGTTTTTGTATCCTATGGATTCAGCCTCATTTTGATTCTGCTTCCTTCCACCTAACCTCCCTGGTGTTCTCTCTTTTCAGGCCTACTGTGAGGCAAGTAAACCTCTTTTAGCTACTGAGGTGCCCAGGACCAGCACAAGATGGTCTCTGAGGGCCAACCAGATCATTAGCCGCCATCATCAGTGTGAATTTACAACCTCTCACACCACATGGAGTGTGGGGACTGTGAGGCCCTGCCAACCTCCTAGCTGACAGAAACACAGAAAAATGCTGGCAAGGCAAAAACAGTAAATTAAAAATACACTTCAAACTATAGGCTCTATTTATCTATGTCTTTCTTCAGTAACATAACATTAAGGTAAAAGGTCACATCCCCACTGAAATATAATTTATATTTACCTTTTATTAAATAATTATGGCATGGAATGAAGTTAAATATTACAGGAGGTAATCAAGGGGGAATTCAATAGAGAAAACTCAGACATGAGAATTTCGTCTTTGCTATACATAGAATGTCTTAATCCTCCACTGGGAGTCATTCGGGTTTGCTTAAGGAGTTTAATAATACACATTTCAACTGCCACAGAATCTAAATCCCATTTGGATCAGCCTTGGAAAAACTTTCATCAATACCTTGAGATTTCATAATATTTCTCCTGAGAGTCTGGATCTTGTGTGTCATTTCTCATTTGATTGTGGGTATAAGATATAAGGTTACTTACATATCTTGGGCCCAACAAATAGATGTAGACTATGAGCAATGTGTGAAGAGTTTCTTTTGTAAGTAAATAGTACTTAACTAAAAATATCTACTAAAACCACTCATTTAAAAATAATAATAACAGCAGGCTGGCACTCCATATTAATTTTTCCAAAGGGTTGGTGAGATGTATAAATTCTATGTGATATTTTTTGTTTCCTTAAGAGGAGGCACAGATACCAGATAATGCTTATTCCAGCTTTTGTATTCACTTCTGTTTCCCAAAAATATAGGGGACACTGGGAAACATGGAAAGGGGATTCATTGTTAGAGTCCTGGTCAACCCTGACAAAACAGCATTTACACTGCAGGCAGGAGGTACTTATACCCTTGAGCAACAGGAGTACTGATCATCAAGATGGCAACATCAAGCACTGATGGAGTTCCTTTTCAGAAATTTTAGAGGAGACAACTAAGCTGATGGGGTAAGGGAAGATCCTAGTGCTCACTTGGCTGCCAATCTGGGATGTGGACCTAGGATTCAGTTTTCCTCACTAGTCAGCCTCCAACTGGAGCCTAGGGTCATCATGGAGCTTGTGGCTGGCCATCACAAGACCCATAAAAGTCTAGAAAGATTGAGCCCAGATGTGTGTATGTACATATGTGCATTCATCTGCAGCAAAGGATCCTCACTCTTATCAGAAGTGCACAGTGCCCAGTCTTCTGAGGACTCTAACCCACAGAACTATGGGATCTCTCCAGTCCTACCCTGATTCACAGCATTCTCTAAGAATTAAGAAACAACGAGGGGAGGAGGGGCGGGGGGGGGGGGAGCCTGCTTAAAAAAAAAAAATTAAAATCGCCCTGACTGGTTTGGCTCAGTGGATAGAGTGTCGACCTGCGGACTGAAGGGTCCCAGGTTCGGTTCCAGTCAAGGGCATGTACTTTGATTGCGGGCACATCCTCAGTAGGGAGTGTGCAGGAAGCAGCTGATCAATGTTTCTCTCTCATCAATGTTTCTAACTCTCTATCCCTCTCCCTTCCTCTCTGTAAAAAATCAAGGGATACCTTTCCATGTGGTCAAAGATGGTCACTCTGTTGTCAGGACTGGGAGGCATAAAAAAACAACCTGCCTTGGGGAGGAACTTAGATATACATAGGTTAGCTCCTGCCCTCCTGCCACTTCTCCACTCTGCTTTTCCCTTTCAGTGCCCTTGTCTTCAAGGGGCTTTGATCCTATAAATTGATTCCCTGACATCTACCTTCTTTGTGCTATGAATTTGGTTCCCCTCTCCCCCTACTTACTTCAAATTCCTCCTCCTCTACCTCCTGCCCCACTCTTCATGTGTCCAACATTCAAATGCTACATTCACCCAGCTGGTAGTCTCAGTAATTGAGCATTGTTCGATTCATGGTTCGATTTCCAGTCAAGGCACATACAGGAGGCAGCTGATCAATGATTCTCTCTCATCATTGATATTTTTCTCTCTCTCTTCCTCTTCCTTCCTCTCTGAAATCAATTTAAAAAATTTTAAGGCTACATTCAATTAACATTTTAATTTTCCCAGTCATCCTTTTTTTATAGCATTTGATGGTGTGGTGGAGATAAAGCCAGCATGACCTGGGCTCTGTCTCAGTCCTAGACCCTGACCTATGACCAGGCCAGGGGGACTTTGCTTTATTTCTTTGCAAAGACAAAATATTGGGCTAAATAGCCTTTAAAACCCCTTATAAATTGTTGCATCATGTGATTCCAAGGCCATTATTTGCTTGATGTAGTGAAATTCTTTTGTGAAGTGGAGATGGGTGGGTTTGAAGTCATTAAGCTATTGAATGAAGTTGTCTATAACCTTTGATACAATAAAATCTCTTCCTACATCTGTTCATTTCCAGGTAGCAAAAGTTCAGTGTCACCAATTAAAGAAAGAAAAGGACAAAGGTAATATAGGAACACGTGATTAAGAGGTGGGGCCTGCTTTGTGGGTACAGGACAGAGAGCACGAGGTGAGAACAGCAGTGCACAAGTGAAAGATTAGACATAAGCCTTTGATATTTAATTTTAAATGAAATATTAATTTAATATTTAATTATGCTTTGGTTTCCAGAAAAACTGCAGCAGCAAGACAGGTTGTTTGAAGAAGGGCGTAATATACATGGTTAAGGAGACAACTGTAAAAATTAAAGATAAATTTCAAGGGTAAATCTAAATGCCACAACAGAGCAGTTATGAATATGCTCGTGTGCTCTGTAATGTGTATTTAGAATATTATAACTGAGAACACCAGGCCATTAAGGGGCTGAGATGTCTCCAGCGAAACAGCAGCCCCTATTCTGGGGCCACCAACGGAGACATCATTCCTCAGACTCAGCTGACTGGCAGATCTGGATTTCACAAGGGCTGGGGTGGAGGCAACTCCAGTAAAACTACAGGCTACCAGGAGGGCCATTGACTCAACCCGTTTCCAGTGTGAACAGGGAACAATTGTACTCGGGCCAGATTTTGATGTCTGAATTGGGCATTTTTAACTAAAAATCAGATTCATATCTTAAATGGACTTTTTTCCAGGATAATGGTATAAGAAAAAAAGTAATGTGAGGTGGATGAGCCATTAACATTTTCCATCAGCCTGCACATCTGTTTTGTGCAGTTTTATGAAAGGGGAACCCCACACCTCACACCGAGCCCTAGGGATGAGGCTGTTCAGGGATTTGGGAAAGAGCTAAGCCTCTCATTTCTCCTCCCAACTGCTGCCTGTTCTTGGCCATTTTCTCTTTGATTAACACTTTCCCCCAATAATGAAAAGGGGAGAAGTAATAAAATGCATTTGTTTGTGCTAAAGTAAAGATGAGAAGTGTTCTGTGGGAGGGCTTATTGAATTCTTTGGTTTCTCAGGCTATCTGGATCAGCCAGGGTGTTGGTCAACTTCTAAGTTCAACCTCTCACCTGGGAAAGCAGGCCCTCTATGTGCACCGGCCAGCTGGGCTGGTGGGTTTCCTCTGCTGCTTCATCCTCCCTTGAAAGCTCACTTCCCCTTCACCCACCTCGGATCCTAAGTTCTCAGGCTGCACTAGTCTTTTGTCACCTTCAAAACCCTGATTTCTAAGTACTGCATAGGAGATATAGTCAATAATCCTATCAAATAAAGAAGGAATATGCTAATTGACCCTCATGCTGTCGCAAAAATGGTGACATCCACAGCCAATAAGGGGGGAATATGCTAATTAATGCCCCACCCTCAAAGATGGTGGCACCCACAGCCAATAAGGAGGGAATATGCTAATTAATGCCCCGCCCTCAAAGATGGTGGCACCCACAGCCAATAAGGAGGGAATATGCTAACTGACTGCCCTGCCCTTAAAGATGGTGGTGGCCACAGACACAAGGTAGCAGTGCCCAGTACCCTTAGCCCCGCCAGGGCAGCAGGCATGTGGCAAGGCCAGGCTCACCCCTAGGTGGGCCTGGCTGCTCTGCATGACTGGCTCTGGAGTCCTCCAGTCACCTCAGCGCCCCAGCTGCCCAGGGCCAGCCCAAGGTGCAGGCAAGCCTTCGATGGCAGCTGCCCAGCCAACCAGGGCTGGCCCGAGGCACAGTTAACCAGGGCTGGCCAAGGCTAATGCTGTCAGCAGTGGCAGCAGCAGAGGAGTGATGGGGGTGTCGCCTTCCCCTGATCACCAGGTCGCCTCCTGCCCCTGAGGGTTCCCAAACTGTGAGAGTGGGCAGTCTGAGCTGAATTTTCATGCACCGGGCCTCTACTAGTGTAATAATTATCTATGTTGTTAGATGAGTACTAGACTTATTGAATGGATTGCTTCAAAGATATAGAAACATCTAACCACGAGGTTGTACACCTGAAATGAATATAATATTGTGTGTCAACTGTGATTTAAAAATACCAAAGGACTTTTATGTATCTACATAAGTATAACCAATGGACACAGAACACTGGGGGGTAAGGGAGGCCAGGGGAAGGTCAAGGGGGGTGGGGAGGAGACATATGTACTACTCTCTGTAATATTTTAAGCAATAAAAAAAATATTACAAAAAGAAAAACAAACAAACAAACAAAAATCTGATTTCTAACCTAGATCCATATATTAAGGGCATAATGTGTCAGGACTTACAAATAAAATTCAGCCCTAGTTGGTTTGGCTCAGTGGATAGTGTGTCCACCTGCTGACCAAAGAATCCCAGGCTCCATTCCAGTCAAGGGCAAGTACCTTGGTTGCTGGCTCCTCCCAAGACCAGCCTCTGGTCAGGGCATGTGCAGGAGGCAACCAATCGATATGTTTCTCTCACATTGATCTTTCTATCTTTCCCTCTCTCTTCCACTCTCTCTAAAAATCAATGGAAAAATATCCTTGGGTGAGGATTAACACAAACAAACAAACACAAAACAAAAAGAATTCACCTTTTACAGAAAAGACACACAAAAGGCCCCCTCACTCCCTGCTGTGATCAAACAGCAGTGAGGGAGGAAGCCCCCTAGAACTTGCCTGAAACTGTGTTCCTCTGCCAAGGACTCACAGTGATGAATTCTGCTTCTATTTATATATACACACATATGCATTTCTATATAATTTCATCTCCTCATAAAATAAATATCTTCCTGTTTTAGGGTAGTACATTTAGGCAAAGAATATTTAAGTGATTAGCCAGAAAGTTGGGGCTCAAATACAGGCCTCTGAATGGTATCACTCACTGTTGTCTGCCCCAATGCTAAGTTCTCTCAAGTTTAATAACAAAGTGACATCTGTACTCTTTTGGCTTCTGCAACTTCGGTTATCCCTGGAAAGGATAACTTCTAAGGAATGTAAAGACCTCCATAGGCTCCCAGTCTGCGATCTGAGCACCAGGGCAGCATGGAGCATCCTTTGCGCCCCTCAGCTCCTTCACTGGGCCCATCTCCTGTGCACTTCCACAGAGCAGCAGCCAGGGAGCCGAGGCCATTAGCATTTGCAAGTAAAACTACCACATGAAGCCAAACAGATGGCCTCGGCACAATTTCTTCTACTGTATGCATGGTATTGGTAAGCAGCACAGGTTCATGGTTAAGAATGCAATTTTAGAAAAAGATAGCTAGAACTGGACCTAGCTTGGTGACCTTAGGCAGTAGGAGTCTCATCTATAAAGTTAAGATACCAATAGAACCAGCATGATGGGGGAAAGGTGGTGATTACAGGGGCTCGTAAGATAAGGCCTGGCCCTACATGCTCAAAAGGTGGCAGATGTGATTACTGAGTTACTGTCACCATTTTTGGCCTTCCTAGTTCTATCTAATGACAAGACTTATGGGAGACTTCTTAATCAGCAGTCAAATGTTTAGCCCGGATTCTGCAAAGAACCATAGGAACAACTGTGCCCATCGACACGCACATCCTCAGTGACCTGCCATCAATTCATGCAGTACAACAGCGCAGGTTTCTGTGGACGGTGCAGATTTCACCATTACAGACCAAAACAACTCCACCTCCAAAGGCCGTGCTCTATAGTCTCAAGACAGCTGAGAAGTCCCAGCCCAGCCAGTAACTGTGGCCCTATTAGGTGTCCCTATCAGGATTATTTTCTGCACGGTCTGTTCTCTGTGGAAGAGTCTGTGAGGGGAGGAGAGAACCTCCTGCCTCTAAACCCTGGACAGAGGCAACTGGCCCTTTCCTGTTGAGCCACGTTCTCCCATGGATCTCCAATTCTGCAGCAGCAAGCTGCACTTAGCAAATCATGCTTGGAGGAAAACAGACCTGCAGTCACGTGTCTGAAGAAAATATGTTGTTTTTCAGAGCCCTGATGTTGTTTATGCTGTTCTTGGCACCAACGACCATGGGGAGCTGATTACTGCATTTTGGCTAATTATACCTGGAAGTTACATCTAATAGGCTTGGGTTTATTATGGTCGTATGTCCTTAGATACAGGAACTACCAATGTGTGGACCATGGACTTAGGATGTCTGTGGTAAGGGTGGGGCTGAAGAAGAGGAGGTACTTCAGAGGCTCTTTATCCACCTCCTACTTTTTGAGTCTCCTTCTACGAAGTTCTACCTAAAACTAAATCCTATTGTGTTCACAGTACAATGACTGTCTCATCAGAACTGCCCCATGGTGCAGAGTACTCTACATGCCAGAACGTCTCTACACCAGCCTGGTAAGCAGAATTCAGGTTTCCCGAACTCATTTCTTTGTTTAAAATACAGATTCTGGAGCCTCCCGAAAGAGTATGATTCAGTATATCTGGAATAGAGCCAAGCATGATTCTCAAACTCAGCCAAATTAGGGAAACACCTCTGGATAATAATTTGATTAGTATCAGAGCTTTGCAGAGGAAGAAAAAGTGGCTCAGAGAGGTGAGGGCACTTGACAAAGAACAGGTCATTACCTGGCTAACATCTAAAAGCAGGTCTCTGGCTGAGTCCAGTGTCTCTGCTTAGACCCTCCCCCACACACACCCCTCTGCCTGCTCACTTTGTTCCCACTGCAGTGCTCCAGTTTTCAAGATTTTCTTTTCCTTGGGAATCCAGATTCTATTTCCCAATTCCCCACCAGAGCTGAGAATTTGCTTAGGCCCATGGTGGTCTCCGATGCTCTATTCTGTAGCTGAACACTGGATGCGAGCCCATCCGGGGGAGTTGATCTCCCAAGAGGCTCAGAATGGGGGTGCTCAAGGGGCCAGGCTGCCTGGAGCCCCGAGAGGCCTCTGTCTGTCACCTCCCAGGGAAGAGGCAGTGGCTCTCCAGGTTCACTGAGGTAGGCCTCAGCTCTGAATAGAGCAGCCCCATCTTCAGTCAGCTGGGAAGTCACTGCCTATCCTGCCGCTGGACTAAGATTCCCAACAAGTTGTAAATTAGCTTTCCACATCGTTGGGCAGGCAAGACAAGAGGCCACCAATCCATTTCCTGTGGAGTCGGAATCCCTCAATAGACAACATCAGCCACTTGTTTCCACCAACCTGTTTCTCGTTTGGCCCAACAACCTCAAGGTGGAAGTTTTTAGACAGTGGCAGTCTCCCAAGCTATCCTGAACAGTGTATTTCTACTTTCTTCCCTGATTATGAGAGTACATACTATTGTCTCCCCACTCTTCTCACCCCTAACTGCCCCTCAGGTCCTTCCTTCCCACAGCAGTCTTCTGGAAGAAGCCCCACTGCTTCCCTGGCTAGAAATGTGTCCTTTGTACCTAGAGAATCAAGTGCTGTGTCAGTATTTAAACATGTGTGAATTAATTTTCACAGCATATTTTCATTTAATTTTTTTTACTTAATCCTCACCAGAGGATATTTGTCCATTGACAGAGAGAGAGAGAGAGAGAGAGAGAGAGAGAGAGAGAGAGAGAGAGAGAAAGAGATCAATTTTAGAGAGAAATATCAATTGGTTGCCTCCCACCCATGCCTTGATCGTGGCCAGTAGTCAGAACTTGCAATACAGGTACATGCCCTTGACCAAGAATTGATCCCTGAGATCCTTCAATGAACAGAATAGCACTCTAACAACTGAAAAACACTGGCCAGGGCTCTTCATTCAATTTTTAATTAAAATTAATTTTATTAATTATTATTCCTGGGTTTTGCATCCACAGATTCAACCATGCCTGGAAAACAGAATTTTTGATCCATGGTTGGGGATCAATGGATGCAGAGAGCCAGCTGTATACATTGTTCTATATCATCCATATATATAAAAGCCTAAGCAACCATTATGACCAAATGAACAGAATGACCAGATGACCAGCTGGTAACTATAATGCACATTGACACAGACCTTGCTGCTGGGGCCCTGACAGCCCCGAATCTGGTTTACCCCCACCCGGACCCAGATAGGAGGGAGGAAGGAGCCTGATTCCTTGTGGAATTGGCCATTGGTTAGTTTGCTGCTGGGGCCAACCTCCCACGGTCCCTCCCCAAAGCTGGCTGAGCCCCCGGTCAGCCCTGTTGGAGGGGGGAGCTGGCTGGCCAACGTCTTGCAGTCACTCCCCCCAACAGGCCAGCACCCACCATCAGACCTGATCACTGGCCCAGCCAAAAGACCCCACCCATGCATGAATTCGTGCACTGGGCCTCTAGTTTTATATAAGGGGCTTGAGCACCCTGTAATTTTGGTATCCACAGGGGTCCTGGAACCACAGGTACTGAGAGGTGACTGAAGTTTTGGGGAGTCAGAAGTTTTCTGCAGATTTTCAACTGTGTTAGGGGTCTGTGTCCCTAACCCCCATCTTATTCAAGGCTCAACTGTATAAGTAAGCAAAATGAAAAAAAAAATTAAATAATGCTAATGCCCAAAGCCCATTACTATTAACATCTTGGTACAAAGGCTTCCACACCTTTCTTGGATTTTTATTCAATTATTTCTTCCTATATATAAGAATTGGACCATACTGTGTATACAGTTTTTAAGATTTTTTTAAACACACACACACACACACACACACACACACACACACCTATATCACAGACATCTTTCATGTAGCTAAATATACATCCACAGCTTTGCTTTTAATGGCCAAAAGTGTTTCAGTGAAATGATGTTCTATTATTTATTTAACTGGGGGCCCAGTGCACGAAATTCGTGCACGGGGGGGAGGGTGGGGGTCCCTCAGCCCAGCCTTCCCCCTCTCACAGTCTGGAACCCCTCAGTGGATGTCCTATGATGGCCCCAGTCTGCCAGGCGCTGTGTGTGTGTGTGTGTGTGTGGCCACTGGGGACCTGCCCCCAGCAGCATCTGAGGCTCGGAGCAGTTCTCCTGTGTGTGTCTACCTGCTGGGGGCCTGCCCCCAGGCATACCATTGAGGCTTGGAGCAGGCACCTCCTCTGTGTTGATCTCTCAGACTCTTGCCCTCCCCTGCATGTTGTTCTCTTTTTTGAGCGTGGCCAGGGCTGGGTGCGGCCTGCCTCCCAAGCTTGCCTACTGCCCATCTTCCTCCAGCCACCAGAAAGCAGGGAAAACCCCACCTTGTGGTCAGGCCAGCCTTTTCCTGCTCCCTGATCCCTGGAAGGGACCTGGGGAGCCGCCAAGCAGGCCCCCAGCCCCTGCAGCCTTGCTTTCCTGCTCCCCGGTGCCCCGCAAAGGGCCTGGGCAGCCGCCAAGAAGGCTGACCCCCCGCTGCCTCTTTCCCACTCACCAGTACCCTGCTGCCTTGCTTTCCTGCTCCCCAGTGCCCTGCAAGGGGCCTGGGAAGCCCACCAAGCAGGTCGCTGACCCCCCCCGCCGCCTCTTTCCTGCTCCCCGGTGCCCAGCAAAGGGCCTGGGCAGCCGGCAAGCAGGCCCCCGACCCCCCGCCACCTCTTACTCACTCCCCAGTGCCCCTCAAAGGGCCTGAGGAGCCTCCAAGCAGGCCCCCAGCCCCCATTGCCTCTTTCCCACTCCCCAGTGCCCCTCAAAGGGCCTGAGGAGCCGCCAAGCAGGCCCCCGGCCCCCACCGCCTCTTTCCCACTCCCTGGTGCCCCTCAAAGGGCCTGGGGAACCGCCAAGCAGGCTGCCAACTCTGCCGCTTCTTTCCCACTCACTGGTCCTGGGTCCTGCGCTGTTCCGCCCTACAGCCACTCTGTGCACTCGGGAGGTCCCTCAGCCCGGCCTGTGCCCTCTCACAGTCTGGGACCCCTCTGGGGATGTCCACCTGCTGGTGTGCCTGACCAGCCTGGGTGATGGGCTGATGCCTGTCTCCAGGCTGGACAAGCCCCCCAGGAACGTCCCTCACCCCACTGGGTTGTGGCCAGCGTGGGCGACGGGCTGATTGGCACTTTCAGGCTTTAAGGCTGCCCACAGCTCCCACTGACCCAATGTCCCAGCAAGGCTGGTTGGACGCAGGTTTCTGGGGTTTGTTTATCTTCTATAATTGATACACTGTCCCTTTAAGCCGGCCTACTAATGAAGCCTCCTCTCTGCTTCACCTCGCGGTGTCTATAATGAAACAATGTTACTTAGTGGTGAGACCAGGCCTGCTGTTTCCTTCAGCTCCCGAGGATTCTATGATTGTTATTTTGTTATAAACATGTGTTTTGCTTGAGGATAAGCGGAGTGGAGCGGGCTGCAGTTTCACTTTCACTCCTGCTGCAATGGAAGCTGCAGTTTACTCAGGTACGTGAGTGGCGGCCACCATGTTGGCTGGGCTAATTTGCATACAGTCGCTTTGACTGGCTGGTGGGCGTGGCTTACCTCGTCCCAGAGAAACAGTTAATTTCAATATTACGCTTTTATTAGTTAAGATAAGTCCCCTAATGAACACTAAGGATGCTTTCAATTTTTCACTACTATAATCTGTGCTTCAATAAACAGCCTTCAGGAAGACTCATTTGTTTCCTTAGTATATGTTCCTGAAAGTAGAATGTGGGGTCAAAGGGCACATACATTTTTAAGGTTCATACCAAGAGGGTACTCTCCTGGAGTCATCTACCTCCCTACAGTAGTGTTAGAAAGTTTCCACTCCTAATTTTGCCAACTTGGGTATTTTTATTTGTTAAAAAAATATTTGTCAAATTTCTAGGGGAAAACTGTTATCATGCAGTTGCATAATTTGCATTTATTTGATTATTAATGTGGTTGGGATATTTTACAAATATGTTGTTGCTTAATTGTATTCCTTCCTGACATAACTCCTGATATTCTTTGCTAGCTTTTAATTTAAGGTATTTTTCTTTTTCTCTTTAATTTGTAAGACACTTTACATTCACCCCTTTACCCACAATGCATACACAACCTAGTGATTGAAAAATAGTAGGCATAAAATAAACTTTTGCTGAACAAATGATTGAATCTTTTTATATGTAAGACTATATGTCATATATAACAAATATGTTCCTACTTTGTTCCTTTTCTTTTGATTTAAAAATTTCTTTTTATAATCACATATTTGTGCTTAATGGTTTCTGTTCAAAATTGGCAGGGCTCAAGTTTATAACAATTGTTTGAAATTTTGTATTAAAATTATTTAATTCACATTATGTTTTGGTCATGATATAAAATTAGGTAACTGTTTTTCAATGCTTGACCAATTGGCCCGACACCATTTGTTGAACATTCCATCTTTTCCAGTGGACCTGAGATGGCTCCTCACCTATACAGGTACTTATGTATTTACACCATTCATATGTACACAAACTATCTATCTATCTATCTATCTATCTATCTATCTATCTATCTATTTAAATTCTCACAGTATGATATGCTTTTATTGATTTTTAAAGAGAAAGAAAGGGAGGGAGGGAAGGAGGGAGGGAAAGAGAAAGAGAGAAGAAACATCAATATGAGAGACAACCATTGATTGGTTGTCTCCCGCACATGCCCCAAACCCAAAACCTAGTAGGTGCCCTGACAGGGAATGGAACTCACTAGCTTTTCGTGTACAGGACAACGTTCCAATCAACTGAGCCACCCAGCCAGGGCTACAACCTATTTATTTTTAACTATCCTCTTCTGTTGCGTGACATTTCTATATGTTCTTGCAAAGTCCTGTATTCCTTTAATTACTGAAACTTAAAATCGGTTTTAATGTCTGGTAGGGCAAAGCCCTCTCATTTTTCAAAATGAGAGGTTCTATTTTAGCACCTCAGTGAACTTTTGTAAAGTTTCCCAAACATTTTGTGGGTACTTTGATTGGCATTGTGTTAAATTTATTCATTAATTGGCATCTTTACAATATTAAATCTGTCCACCACTCTGCCAGCTGGAAGGATTTTGTCCTTCCCCTGAACTCCCTTTAGCACTTTATACCTTTTTAAAAATCACTTTCTAAACTATACCCACCCAATTTTTCAAACCTGAAATCTGAGAGTCTTCCCTCCCCTCCCTTTCCCAACCTTTACCCTATCCAATCAATCATCAAGTCCCGTCAATGCTACCTCCTAAATTACATCCACTTCAGCTTGTCCCCACTACCAGCACGCTCATCCAAGATGCCATCATTTCTGGCTAGGGCCACCACACTGGCCTCTAACTGACCTCCCTGAATCCTCCCTGACTTCCAAGCCATTCTCTACACTGCAGCCAGAATAATCTTTAAAAAGGCAAATCTAAACACAGATTCCCTAACTTTAAAATACTCCAATGTCTCCCTGTGTTTTCACATGGATTGAAAACATCTGTAGTGTTCATTAGGAGTAGAATCAAACAAGCAGCCCAAACCCTCCCTTCCAGCTTGAACACAACCTTTCTTTAACTCATTCTCCCTGCCCTGTCAATAGTGGCCATCAAATATATCCCATGTTCTTCTCTACCCCAGGACCTTTGCATGTACTGTTTTCTGTGTTTGGACTGTTCTTAGCCTTCCCTATCATCTTAGTTCAAGAAGGTTCAACTTCCCTGGCATATATCCACAGCATCCTATACAACTTTTAATCCTCATAGCATCTGTAAATTCTTGTTCATCAGTCTCCATTATAAGACTAATAGAAATAACAAGAATAATATGAATAATAAACACCTTTTGAATAATAAGATCTAGTTGCTCTCTATCTCAAATGCCTCCCATGCAAAGGTGTTCTAGAGCTGGCTTATGAGGGCAGGTTGTTAAATTTTCAGGAATTTTGTGAGCTGGTTGATGTCATTTTCAGGAATTTTGTGAGCTGGTTGAAATGAGCCATGGGGAGAATATTTGCACCATGAAAATCAGCAAATGCTACAAGCCAATTTCTCCCACCCTCACCTTGAACCTGGAGACCTGGTTGTTAAACTTTTACCAGCACACCACTATTTCTATTATTTATCCTCACCACAGCTCTGAGAGGTAGGTAGTCCATTTGATACATGAGAAACTAAGAGTTTATGTCACTTACCCAAGATTTGCAAACTACTTAGAGGCAAGCCAAGCTGTCCATGCAGAGAATGCGACTCCAGAGCATGAGCAGTCCACCTTCATATCACTACATCGTGATGTTGAGGAAGCAAGAACCCTGCAGTATCCCTCGCACAGAGCATAGTACTGAGCCTAGTGCATGTGCTCAAGAGCTATTTATTTCATAAATAGTCATTAATGGCTCATTAGAAAAAGAGAGCTCTTTGTCAACACTATCCTATCTAATAAAAGAGTAATATGCAAATTAGGTGTCACTCTATCAAAAAGATGGCTGCCCCTATAGCCACAAGATGGCGGCACCCATGGCCACATCCTATCTAATAAGAGAGTGATATGCAAATTAGGCATCACTCCATCACAAAGATGGCTGCCCCCTAGCCACAAGATGGCGGCGCTCAGTCTGGCTCAGCCCCGACACTGAAGTGGTCAGGCTTGTTAGCCAGGCAGGTGGTGGGGGAGGCAGGGGGCCTGAGGGGCAGAACAGGCAATCAGAGGGGGCTGGGAGTCCCCTGCCCAGGCCAGAGGACTTTGCCAGAGGCCTCAGGCATGGGCAGGGGCAGAGCTGGTGATCAGAGGGGGCAGGGGCAGAGCCAGTGATTGGAGAGATATGAGGGTGCCCTACCCAGGCATAAGGCCTGGGCCAGAGGCCTCAGCCCAGGGCAGGGGCAAGGCCAGAGATTGCAGGAGCCTGGGCTCTGCAGAGCCAGTGATCATAGAGATAGAGGCAGAGCCTGTGATCTCAGGGCCTGGGCACCAGTGGAGCCAGCAAAGCAGGGGTGTGGGGGTCCCCTGCCCAGGCCTGTAGCCTTGGCCAGGGGCTGCCATTGGGGCAAGGGCTGAGCTGACAATGGCAGGGGGCAGGATCAGAGCCAGTGATCACAGAGGCTTGGGCTCTGTGAAGCCAGTGATCAGAAGGGCTTGGGGGTCTCCTTCCCAGGCCTGCATCCTTGACCAGAGCTTATAGACCTGGGCAGGGGTGGAGCTGGGATTGGAGGGGCAGGGGTGGAGCCACTGATCACAGTGAACTTCAGAGGAAACACCTCTCCTTACTGCTCATTGACTAAGCTCCCTGTATGCCACTGATAATATTTTTAGTAACTTGGGTAATAAGAATCCAAAAAGGCATCTAGGGTTTTTCCACCACACTCCTGGAGAAAAAAAAATGAAGGTCCATTGCTGGAGGGCTAAGAAATGTCATATTCTGCCCTAGCTGGTTTGGCTCAGTGCATAATGCCTCAGCCTGCTGACTGCAGGGTCTGGGTTCAATTCTGACCAAGGGCATGTACTTAGGTTGTAGGCTCCTCGCTGGCAGGGGCCCAGGTCAGGGCATATGCAGGAGGCAACCAATCAAAGTGTTCCTCTCACTTTGATGTTTCTCTCTATTTTTCCCTTCTCTGCCACATTCTCTAAAAATCAATGGAAACATATCCTCAGGTGAGGATAAATTTAATAAAGAAAGAAAGGAAGGTCATATACTATGAAAGACACATATTGAAAATGCCTAAAGAAAGTTGTCATTTTTTCATGGTGAAGGGACTAGAGTACATGTTGATGAAAACACCTTGGTGGCTGCGGTGACTGGCAGTGGCTGCAGCAGTGGGGTGACAGGGCTGGTGGCTGCACCTGATTAGCCTGGTCACCTTCCACAAAGGGAGGCCAGACTGCGGCTTAGGCCTGCTCCCCAAGGGGAGCAAGGAGCAGGCCTAAGCCATCAGTAGGACAACCCCTGAGGGCTCCCAATATGTGAGAGGGGGTAGGCTGGGCTGAGGAACAACCTGCCAGTGCATGAATTTCATGCACTGGGCCCCTAGTATACTAAATAAAAGACCCTCAGGCAGGATAGGCAGACATATGGGTCTGTGTTCTGACTCCACCTGTAATGTAATGAATGATTGTGGGCAAGTCACTTCTCCCTGAACCTCACTTTTTTCATCTGCAAAAGAGGGAGTTTCACGAGACGGTCTTCATTGTCTCATCATCTCTAGGATTCTCTGAATTTACATGTAGAATAACATCTATATTATTTTCACAGTTATGTGGGCTCCTCTTTTACCAGGCACTCTATTTCCACAAACTCTTCTGCCTGGTAAGTTCCTACTTTGCTTTTGAAATGTCACTCTATTGTCACCTGCTCTGAACAGCCTTCAGTGGTTCCCCAAAGTCAACTACTCCCTGCTCAGTGCTCCAACAACCCATTTTGCTTTTACATCTCTTATGGGACTCAACCCAATTATCGTAATCTACAAGTACCTATCCCTCTCCCTTCTAGCTGTTAGAGACATACTGATATGATTGATTTTGTGCCTTGAGCATAATTTGGAGTTGATGTTTTTTCAACAAATATATAGATTACAATGATACTTGGGTCCTACCTTCAGAGATTTAAATCTATTTGGTCTAGGATCCAGCTTGGGCATCAGTGATTTAAAGTGAAGGCAAGGGGTGAGAACCCCTACTTTCAGAGGAAGTTAACACATGCACACACATGCACATGCTCACACACACATGTACACACACCGCTTGGCTCCAGACGTTGATAGACTCACTGAATATGGAGATAGTTTGTTACTTCAGAAGAGAGTTGAGGATTGTTTGCACCATGAATGGTATTAGTCTTACTCATCTCCTCTCAGGCCTGACCTGTCACCCATGTCAGAGAAAATAGAGGTGCCAGACTCTATATGTGGAAAGCATCCTGGAGTGACACCCATTCCTCACCAGACTTGAGGGACCACACATAATCCCTACCCCACCAACTACTTCTGCTTATTCTCCTTCACAGACTCCTTATCATTCTGAGCCCTACACATTGGTGCTCCTGAGGCTCCAACTAGACTTCTTCCATCCTGTATTTACACCCCCTTCTGTGGCCATCTCCTCCAACCCTCTTCCATCTACTCCTCATTGACATCTAAGCAGACCTTGATACTCAGACCAGAATAGAGGCTGAGTCCAAATGAGAGAATAAACTATAAACTGATATTATTAGAAAGTCATAATATATCTGATGTATTTTCTTGGTTTATATATTTCTTTCTCTATACCCCTATTTTCTCTTTCGAAGTATAATATCATGGTTTCAGTTTCTCCAGGTCTCCTTGGTTCCATCCCCACCCCCTGCCCCACTAAATCAGTCTTTATATCAACCACATTCATTTATCCTAAGATAGCACTTTTGAGGTACTTGCCCGTGCATGTGAAGCATCAATGTCATCTTATATCTTGCTAAATCAAGTCTGAACTCCCAATCAAAGCTTTTTTTTCTCAAATTATGGTAGAATTTGTTATATGAGAAAAATATAACAATTTATTATCTTAAACCATTTCTAAGTGTATAGTTTAATAGTGTTGAATACATTCACATTTTGTTGTGCAGCCAATCTTTAGAACTTTTTAGATCTTGCAAAACTGAAGTTCTGTACCCATTAAACAACAACTCCCATTCTCCCTACCCTCAACCTCTAAAAACCATCATTCAACATTCTATCTCTATGAATTTGATTACTCTCTTGGTACTATATAGGGTTTTTAAGCTGTTTTGTGGTTTCCCTTCCTCCTTTGCCTAGATAATCTTAAATAAGTTCTGGTCTAAGATCTACCCAAAAATATTACCACCTGCTCACCTCACCCTCTGGGCCTTTGCACATGAGCTTCCCATAGCTGTAACATTTTTCCTTCTCTTTGCCTATCTAAACCCTCCCATCCCTACAAATGTCCATTTCTCCCTTAATATATCATACCACTACTCTAGTCTATACCAAACTCTGTTTTCCTGGAACTCATATTCCATTCATTGAAAATACCATGCATTTTGAATATTCTAATTCTCTAGCTGTTCTGGGTAATGTACCACTGCCTCCTCCAAAAGTTCTAAAATCCCAGTACAGTAAGGACCATGTTATATGTCCCTGTACCTTACACCTAGAAAAGGTTGTAGATACAAGGTAGATTATTCAACAAATATTGATATATTAATAGGTAACTTATACTTTCATAAAATTTAAAACAATTTGAATCACTCTGCAGCATCATTGCACAATTTCTTTGAATCTTTTCAAGAAAATTAGTTGTATCCAGCAACTTTGTCTAATTTTTATCTGGTTGCTTGATAAAGGTCTATCCTAGCAAGGTTCCAGCACAGTTAAGTGTATAAGGATAACCCCTGAGATGAGCTGCCATGACCATCTCCCAGACTGTACAGAACCTGCTTAAGTAGAATACAAATTTAGAATCAAGTCTATACTTTCCCATTCAATGCCTTTTACCCAGTCCAGTCTTCCCACACAAGCAGAAAGACCTAGTAAATATAGAATGATGAAAAAGTAGAGACTTGGAATTAGACAAAGGTGAACCAGGGGCCTGTCCCCTTTGGAATCATTTCCTCACTCACCTGTATAAATGAACCTTCCTGGAGCTCCTTTGCAGAACTGCTTGGATTTATAAGATAAAGTCACTTCAACCACTCCTGGGATGTGCCGAGGAGGAGTCTGAACTCTGATGGCATGAGGAGTGATTAGCTGAGGAATGAACAGGCATGGAAATGAAACACCTATTACAGAAGTTATCACAAGGATACTGAGAACATAAGAATCTCCCACAACTACTCCCACCAGGGCAAACTGACATAGTCACGGCACTTCAAACACTCTGAATACCCTGTCCCTGTCCCTCATAATTTCCTCTCACACCCTGGATATTTCTCTCAACCTAACCTGTCCCGATCCTTTCCTTCTTACCAGCCTAGCTCAAGTCTCTCCCACCTCTTGTGCCCACCCCATTCCCATCCCTGTAATCATACTCTCCCCCTGATTCTTATACTGTTGTGACCTCACATATTGATTTGGAAACTTCCACATTCAAGTTAACATCAGTAGTTATCTTCCTGTAACAGTCTTATTGGTTTTCCCATTATGAAAGTAGAACATACCCACTTTAGAAAATTTAGAAATTACAGAAAAATATAAGGAAAAATATTAACATTGCATAACCTGAGACAACTTTTATTAATCTTTGGTGTGTTTCCAGTACTTTTCTATGGATGGATGTTATGTAATTAGACTTTACATCCTCAGACAATGTTGTCCTCATTTTTTATTCCACTTAGCATTACAGCATAACCATGCACCCTTCTCCTGGTCATTAGAATTTTTTCAAAACACAATTTTTAAAAATACATTTTAATTGATTTTAGAGAGGAAGGGAGAGGGAGAGAGAGAGATAGAAACATCAATGATGAGAGAGGATCATTGATTGGCTGCCTCTTACACGCCTCCTACTGTGGATTGAGCTCACAACCCAGGCATGTGCCCTTGGCCAGAATCAAATCCAGGACCCTTCAGTCCATATGCAAACTCTCTATCCACTGAGCCAAATTTGCTAGCGAAAAACAAAACAAAACAAAAAAACAAACAAACAAACAAACAAACAGAAAAACCCACAATTTTTAATGGTGGAATGATATTCTATCATTTATTTACCCAATATCTAGGCTATTCTTATTTTTTCACAATTATAAATAATACTGCAATGAATATTTATCTTTTTAAATTATCCACACCTTCAATAAACTCTGGTTTACATGTGGCTAATCTTTGGTACTTAATAGTGTGCATTCATGCTGCTGCTGCTACAAGAATTACTAGTTTCAAAACCAGAGCAAAACAATCTTTGAGCCAAAGAAAATCAGGAAAGCAAGTTGCCCCTGCCTACCTCGCTCCATACAAGCATAGTCCCAAACACCACTTGGAGGCCGTCAAAGAAGTTGTCCCCAATGATGATGACCATGGCTCCTCCTGTGGTCCAGCCTTCGCTTGGACTAATGGCTTTGATGCAAGGGGTAGCTAAAAAGATAGAAAAGAAAAGTCAGGTCTGCCCTTTGGTGGTTGAAGTTTGGAGTTCGGGGAACTGATTGCTTTTAAAGGCAGTTGATCATTCCAAGAAGTTCAAGTTGAGCTTTGCTGACTTGCCATCATTTCTTAATTGGTTGTTGGTTTTCACCAGGTCATTAAAGCCTAATGATCTGACCACTATGTATGAAAACATGGAACACTTAGCTAATTGTGCGAAGGGTGTTTTTAGAACTTGTTCTTCCCTCCCCATATTTTTGTAAGTTGACCACACTGGAAACGTGTAAATCCCTTTTCTCTCTCCACCTCCTCTGTACTAAGATGTTAAGATTTACAAGGCCTGCTAATGTGGCAAAGAAAGAAGGCGAAAGCAAAATCTGTCATAGGTGAAGGCTTTTTCTGCTCTATCAAGAGACAATTTCTAATCACTCTTAACTTTGGAGGAAGGATTTCCCCCCTTCTTCCATATGTTTGAGGCCTCTGGACTTTACATCCCAACAGGAACCCAATATGGTTTTCAGGCCATAACTAAAGTCAATCCATCACTCCATTTCCAAAGCTGACAGGGTCAAAGGTGGGAGAGAACTTTGGCAAGATTCCAAAAACATGAGCCCCCTTTGAACAGCCAGTCAATCACATCCAATCAGTCAGAAGAAACTGGATGGGTTCCTAGTTCTGAACCCTGGGGTTTTCGTCTCCCCTTCAGTGCCCACTGTGGGAGAATTAACACCACTTCAAATTCTTTACTGATTCAATCATTTTCTTTCAGTTCATTAATTCCTATTTTAAATGATACAAGACACATTTTAAAGGCCGAGTGGGGGGGAGGGGGTGGCTGGTGAGCAGTATACAGCCAAGCATCACACTAAAATAATCCCTAATTTCACTATTCATGTAGTCCATGACCTCCAACTCCAGGGAGTGGGGAGTGGGCAAGGAAAGAGAAGAACTCAGATGGGCTTTACTTAGGTTTGTCAGTTATCTTCCTCAATATACTTAAATTTTTCAGACAAGTTGAAGTTTAACAGTTACCTGTATTTCTAATTACTTTAATGCACTTGGAAAACTACCCAGAGCAGACCATGATTTCTTCTAGTCCAAGCAAACAAAAATCAATTAGTGTCAGTTTCATTCTGCACATTGTTTTGTTTTGCCCACAATCTGTTTAAGGGCACATCTGACACTTATTCATACATGTCTGGCACTATAATGTTCCTGTTTAACTAAGATGTCATAGGCCTACATTTGCTTGAAATACCTGCCTAGCAAAAAGAAAAACACAGAACCCAATGGAACAGACTGAGGCATGGGGGCTTTAAACATCGTGGGGAGATGTGTGGGGTTACAACAGAGTAGGCAAGAGTCCGTGTTTACAACTTCACTTTAAAACCCACATGGTCTTGTGTACTTTCTCCACTCCTACTCAGAAGCATAAATTTGAAATTCAAACAAGGAAATTGTGGAGAACTTCATTTGTCTGCCATTCTTGCCCTGCCTGCAGACAGCCTTACCTTCTGAAGGGTCCAGTCTTCTCGCTCTCCGCCCATGCTTTGAGTTGTTATGAACAAACATGTTGTCGGAAACAGCCAACACATGTCCATCCACATTCACTGTTGTTGATAACACAACCTGCATATTTAAAATAAAAAAAAGGAGGGTGGACTTAGTTTCATATAAAGTAGTAAATGTACCAGAATTCTGTTTGCCAGATTTCCATATAACCAACAAGAAATGGAAGAATTTGGGGACAGGGCCATGCTCTTGACATTTCACCTCCTCTTTAATAATGGGAAGAGCTTCATGGAAAAAGAGATTGCTCTTCGTCCATGTGCTATCACATATTTGTGTTCAGACTATGTCCAGATGATGAAATGGGGAAATTGGGCATGTGCCTGCTGTTTCTGGAAACGTAGTTCTCTATCAAAGGACCTGGACACTCATTCCCAGCTGACCATTGCAACAAGGGACTGACTGTGTGACCAGGAGGCTAAGATCTGAGCATCAGCTGGGAGGTCTTTTCTCCCAGAACAGGAATGGGTCCTTGCACCTCTGATACATGCTAGTGCAAGGCTGGCATGAAGATGCTGCTGTTGACTTGTTTGTGGTATCCCTGCTCACTAGAAAGCGGTAGCAGAGATGTTCAGACTTTAAGCAGGAAGGTCAGATTGCTCGGATTCAGTGTTGAGAATGTAGGACATTCAGTATCTAACCAGAGGAAAGGGAAGAGTTGGGTATGGAAGAGTGAAAGAGCATGGATTTGCAGTCAGATGAAAGTGAACTCAGTCCCACGCCTGTCGCTTCCTAACTTGTAACCTTGGACAAATCACCAACCTTTATGAATGTCCATTTTTCTTATCTGTAAAACATAAACAATGCCTATCTCTCAAGGGCTGAATGAGACAAAATACGGATAAATACATGTAAAGCTTTCAGTGTGGGGCCTCAATGAATTCCTCTCCTAACAGTCTCACCTCTGCCTTGTTTGATTAATAGGACAGACAACATTACTCACTGAACCTCTTCCATAGTCTACGATCTGGGGGAGGCTCTAGAAAGGGGAACATATGGGCTGGAGATCAAAAGTTACTAGTCATGATCCCACCCTCAAAGACCTTATGTTCCAGCTGGAGATACATGGCTAACACAAAGCAAGTAGCACAAGGAATGAGATTCCATTGAATTCTATGTATGAGCTGCAGATCATGAGTGTGCAAGAAGTTCAAAGAGGCAGAGATTAGCCAAGGCCAGAGTAGCAGGGAAAGTGTAGCAGAATAGAGTGGACTCGAACATACCTACCACCAACATGCTTGATCCAGGAAGGTGAACTATCCTAGATATGAGTCTACTTGTCAGTTATGATGGAAATTTTTTTAAGAAAACAACTTGTTATATACATAGTCATGCATATGTATACACTTTTTAAATCCTCATTTGAGGATACATTTTTATTGCTTCTTAGAGAGAGAGGAAGGGGGGAGGGGAGGGGGAGAGAGAGAGAGAGAGAGAGAGAGAGAGAGAGAGAGAGAGAGAGAGAGAGGGATGAGAGTAACATTGATTAGTTGCCTTCCATTCACACCCCAACCAGGGATCAAACCTCAACCCAGGTATGTTCCCTGAGTGGGACTTGAATCCACTTGTTTTGGAATACAAGACAATGCTCTCAAATGAGCCACCAGGCCAGAGCATACATGCATACATATAGACTATTCAAGAAAGAGCAATGAATAGGTACATAACGACGAGCTGTACTTGAAAATGACTCTTCCTGTCTACTCCCAACTTAAATTTTTTTATATTCTTCTTTAATTTTTTCTGCCACCCCTTCCTTAATTATTAAGTGAAGGGGGGGGAGGGAACCTTGACCCTACCTTAGCTCCTCATATGAAATAAGATTCATTAATGTCACTTAAAATTTTTTTACTATGAATAATTTCAAGTAAACAAAATAAACAGAATAGTATAAAGAATTTCCATTTTTAGATCAAATTTACATGCATTGAAATGCAAAAATCTTAGCTGCACAATTTTGACAAATGGATACATGCAAGTAAGCCTCACCATATCAAGATTTAGAATATATCCATTACCCTACAAAGTTATCTTAGTCAATCCTACTTCCTGAGGCAACACTCTTTTGATTTTTATGTACCTTGCAGAGTTTTAGATGGTATCCTTTAAATCTTTTAATATATACTTTATCATAATGTAGGCTTGGGAAAACCCCTAAAACCATGAGTCCACAGAATATCTCACATAGCCTGGTGCCATACGCATGACTGTAGCAAATCATACTTGAACATGAGTGGGCTTCAATCATTCAACCCAAAGGTATTCATTGAACTCCTGCTATGTCTACGGTATTGTCATGCCAGATTCTATGATTTTAACCAATGATCTGACTAGTACAAAACACAGCATAATATTTCTCCAGTTGCCATTCAGAAAATTATTATCAATATAATTGCTCACAATTGAGGGGTACAGCATGTCTAGCTCTGGGTCTGTTTTCAATTGTGTTCATGTTAACATGTTAAAAGTCTGGAGGAAGTCCTTCCAGTAAGTTCCTATCATGTAGCGGCCACCAGAAGAGGGAGAGATCCATCATTCTGGATAAATTTTGAGGCACAAGCCCTTGTCAGGGCCATCTCAGCAGAGCACAGGATGGCATCATAGTCAAAGGAAGAGGAAGGCTGTCTCCTGGCCATGGGTTAAGGGGAACATGAAGTTGAAAGCATTTACCTCTGTATATGCTTACCCCTGAAAATAATAGAAGTGGAGAGAAAAGAGGAATCAGACCGCTTTGGTAAATTGTGTGTGTGAATGAATTTTCAAAGACATAGCTGTCATCTCGGCGGGGGGGGGCTGGGACGAGGCTTTAGTTGGCAATGAGCTATACTTAGCACAGTGAGGGGAACCCGCCTGCCTGTGGCCTATGTGGATGTAAAGAGCATTCTCCTTGAGACCACTTTAATTCATTCCACAAGCTTCTTGTCATACTGTGTTTTAGTGCTCATCGTGCATTCCTGCCACAAAATATGGGGTTTTCTCAAGCTAGCTGATTTCATCATTGTCCATTTGGGTGGAGTGAGAGTCAGTTCCAAAGTGAACATTTCCCAAATGACATACCCTGATGGTTCAGATGCACTTCATTATTTTCTATTAACAATGGAAATAAATTTTAATCTCTTGCTGGCTAGCTCTGGCCTCTCATGACAGCAAGGGAATTAACCTGAATTATTTCAGTGTCTGCAAAATTTATTACAAGATTTTAAATTATGTCCAAATGTACGTGCATGTATATATATAGATACAAGACAAGTTCCCGTTTTTAATATTCCAAATATCTTAGACTCTCGAGTATCTAGAAGAGCTTTCTAATTAAACCAAATTTGCAAAGTGGAAAGGATTTAATTCACAAACTTCACCACGTAAAACCAGACAAGTTTGGTTGTTGTTCTTGTACCTGGAGATACACACAAACATGGACTTTTACATTCATGCACTCTGCTTCTGGAAGAATGAAGGACATTATGGAGGTGAAGATACATTTGGTACATTCAAAGCTCCAAATTTAACTTCCTTCACTGTTTTCTGATGAATGATGACAACACTGATATTATTCTCTTTGGAGAAGTTAAAGTTTCTGAATGTTTGAAGACTAAAGGAAGTGGAAAGTGCATTCCAGCCTCGGCTCACTCCCAGGCCTTCCCCTTCCACAAGCCAACTTCTTTCCCTAGTGAGTATTTCCTGGGTCACGAAGGCTGACCTTTTCCATCTGGAATCAATCAGTCAACCCCTGACAACTTCCTGAAACACCTCACTCCATTTCCTGTTCTCTCCCCCTTCTCTCTTTTCCCCTGGTTTGCTTCACTCTTGAAAACTGCAGGCCACAGCAGCTTAATGTTAGAGGGTCAGACACAGTTAGACTCCAAAACACTACACAAGGACACCTTTGACCTTCAAAAATCTTTACATCTTAGCTAAACAAATCAAGGTCAACATTTCTTACCATTACCTTGTTAACTATTTGTAGGCATCTTTGCCAGCGATCTCCTGATCATATAACCATCAATACCACTTGTTCTCCTAGGATCATAAGCTGATCTGTTTTAAGAAGTAGCCGGCAAATTTAGTATTGACAAGGGGTGCCATGTGGAGGTACCTGAAACTAATAATCACCATATTATAACAAACATATGGAGAGTATTCCAAACAAAAGAACTTCTATGCCTCATCAGTGTCTCCTATCACCTAAACCTGATACCTAGTATTTTCTAAAGCCGTCAGACTCTCTTGGCACCACCATTCTGCTGGCACAGCCCAAAATGATGCCAATTAGGAATACAGATGTCCATAATTTGTGTGGATGGACCCCAGGTTTTTGCTACTGACACTGGTGACAGCTTTCATTTGTTTCTCGTAGTTGGTGTGTTTGTATTTCAGCTCAAAGCTCCAACAGAAAAGCCTGCAGAGCTGAAAACGATGCCACTGTACTTAATAGCTCTCCTCAACTGATACAATTCAACACAAAAGCAACAACCAATTATAGTCATGCAAGTATTATTTCTGATGTGGTAACTTTAAGCCAAGGCTCCAAAAAGAGAAGTAGGGATCAATTAGAATTGCTTGCCTTTTTTTTTTTTTTTTTTTAAGTGAAAGCAGTTCTTCCCTTTTTGCAATTCCTTATTTTGCTTAATGAGTTCTCTAATTTTGGATGAGGCCAGTGCAATACACAGACTAGCTTGAGAGTGACAGTGTAGGTTCTATTTTGAATCATGAAATTAAATGGCAGTTTTAGCTGGTTATACAGAAATAGAAACATAAAAAGTTTGTATCTCCCTTTGAAAAACAGCAGGAAGTCTCCAGAACAAAATCTACGATTGACTGTGTTGGCAATTTGCTACAAGTACTCAAGAAAACTGACTGGCTTTCTTAAATTATATTTTTTCTTCTCATTACCCCAAAGTACTCCAATATCCCTCACTCTGATAATTTATACAAGGCGGAAGCTGAGTTGTAAAGAGCTCTTTCCTGCCTGTAAAAGGCTTCAGTGGGAGTTATTCTCTAGGTGGGCACATCGGCTAATCTGCCCGTACAACTGAATTTCCAATAGAGGAAGTGTTTCTTTAATATCAGCATACGGCACAGGTACTTTTACCAAAATGACTTATTCCCACCTTTGGGTTAATATTTTATATAAAATTAACCAAAGTGTGATCTTTGGCTTTTTGGAACATCACACTTTCAGTTTTTTAATATCGATCTTTCTCAAAGCTCTCTAATTCAGTTAAAGGACAAAAGTGAGAGGGATGACCAGCTTGGATTCTCCTCTCAGCCAGCTTTTCTCAGCTCATACTCAGTTGTTCCTACAAAGAGCCTAAGTCTCACACAGGAGGGTAACAGAAATAGAAAAATCACAATGAAGGTGGTGTAGAATGACTAAATGGTCTGTGTTGTTTTTTTTAAACAGACGAGAATCCAACATCTATAGTTGCTGGAGAATAATTACCCTGGTTAGAAACCTTCCTGTGTGGACCAGAGTGCTTGCTTTGAAAATCGTACCAAATTCTACAATTAGACACATTTCCCCTCCGTTTCAATAAGGGTCATGCACCTCCTGGTGGAATGTGGCCTTTGGTCGTTCAATCTCAGTACAGCTACAATGCACAGCATTTATAACACACTCACCGTGGAGCACTGATACCTACTTGCAAACGCATGTTCACCGAGCTAAATAAAATGGTCTTGAAAATTCCTGTTACTTAGCCAAGTATGGAAAAAAATTCTTTATGACATTTTACATCTGGAAATGGAATTAAATTCATGATGTGCATTTCCCTTATAACTGTTCAGTTGCTATATATGTTTTTTCAGCTTTCCCAAAGCATAACTATTATGTGGGATTTTATTTTCCACCTGTGGAAGGAGGAAAGAGACATAGAGACCATTAAAAGGACAGAGAAAATCAAGACAGACTTCTGTTTGTGGTGGGCAACCAAGTTTGGAGTCCATATTGTGAGAAGAAATATCTGATCTGTTGGTGTCTTTATGCACTGGCTAATTCTCACATCGACAGGGGGACCCTGATGAAGCAATCTGTGTAAGCCTACATTAATCCAGCCCAGGCTAACAACAAACAGCTTGGCTACTGCAAATCGTGTTTCTCCTTACCACCTTATTCTTGGCACACAGCATACTTTCAAACCAGATTTACAGCCCAGATTCTCCTTTGTTACTGGATGCCAGAGTCTCCTGAATCGCCTCTAAACACCAACACCACAAGTATGGATTTTGTCATCTTTTTTTTTTTTTAAGGAATTCCCAAAATTCTTAGCACATCACTGCTGTTTCATAACTCCTAAGGCTAAATGTTCTGTTCAGTTAACTAAGTACCAAAGGAGAGAACACAAGGTTGATTGCTGCTGGGACAGATGTAGGGCATTCCGGGGTTGCTCACACCAAGGGAGGGGGCCTGTGGCATGAATGACATAACTCCTGAGAAGATCCTTTTTCAAGTGACCAGGCAGTGCTGTGTTTTAATCAGTCAGAGGTTTTGTTTGACACTCCTAGGCCCTGTGCTACATGCCAGGGAGGCTTCCAGAAAACACTGTCATGACCTCAAGGAGCTGCCATGTAGCTGATGAAGCATAACAAACACTACACTTAATCAGAAATGTTACTCTACCGTAATACATAATTGAGGACTCAATTGTGTGGCCATTGTTTACTCTAGGGGTCCAAAGGTGAGAAAAATTAACCTGAGCTGAAGGCACTTGCAAACATTTCCAATAAGGACATGAGATTTGAGATAGGCCTTGAAGAGTTGAAAAGCTTTTGCTATACAATTTGAGGTTACTGCAATAGTTATTTGGGAACTTAAAAACTAATTCTAATTAGCATAAGTAGAGTAGTATACCAGTAGCATTTCCATTGGCATATTTTGGCAAATTTGGCTTAGGATTGGGATATCTTTTAGAACTTGTCTTTAAAAAATTAGTTAAATATGTATAGAAATCAAATGGCAATTTTTAAAAAAACCAAACTTTCCTGTCATAGGAAGCTCAAAGATCATTAACCTGTTTACAACTAAATTTCCTGTCATCTCAAAGGTTATAGGCACTTGCTGCTTCCAGCTGGCCTCATGCTGCTCCATTGACCTCATTGTTTTTCCCATCTAAAACGTATGCCAAGTAGGATAGCTATGGTCAAGGGCAGTATTGTACTAGCAAACATTTTGAGAGCCCCCAGGGGAGTTATAACATATATGATGCCATCTTGATTTGGCTGGACCATTCTCTTCTACCAAACTCTGCCCCCAGGGATCTCATGAATCACCTGTCATCCATCAAAAATCAGGGCCATGTACTAGTATGCCCCATAAGCTGCTTAAGAATCTATGCCTCTTGTTGCGAAACTAAAAGACCTTTGCTTTCCAGGAAGTTCTGCATCTGATTGTTCTTTTTTGTGTGTGTGTTAATCCTCACCCAAGGACATTCTTCCATTGATTTTTTTTTTTTAAAGAGAGAATGGAAGGGAGAAGGAGAGAGAGAGAAAAACATCGACATGAGAGAGATACATTGATTGGTTGCCCCCTGCATGCACTCAGATCAGGACCAGGATCGAGCCTGCAACCAAGGTATATGCCCTTGACTGGAATTGAACCAGGAACGCTTTAGTCTGCTGGCTGATGCTCTATCCCTTGAGCCAACCGGCCAGGGCTGCATTTGATTGTTCTTGGATGTGCTCAGGTTTTAATGCCCCAATTGGAGTTTCCTAACCTCATTGAAATCTCACATATCCTCTCCACAAGATTACATAGGCAACTACCTGCACTCACTTGTTTTCCTTTTCTCCCACAAATAACTGTAAACACATTTCCTATATTAGTTGGTTAAAATTCTTATCACCCTGATTCTTGTCCCTATTTGAGACACCAAAAGCCAGAGGGAGGGTGGCAGACGGTTTACCATCAAACAGAAAAGCTTGAAGCAATCTACAGAAAGCCTTCCCCAAGCTTAAAGCATTAGACTAAATAAAAGATCCTCAGACCCTCAGAAGGTTTTTTTTCTGACTCAAAATAGGTAATTATTATTTCTTAAATGGGACTATCTGGTTTGTTTTACCATCAGATAATGGACTCACCTGTTGATCAGAGAGGCCAGGGACAAGTGCTTTTCATTATGTGCTTTGAACGCTGCTCAGTAGCACAGCAGCTTCAAATAGTGGATGAGATCACAGAGCAGCTGGGGTAGCTCTTGAACTGAGAGTTTTGAACTGAAGAAACCTGCAGGCAGCTGGAGCTATATTAAATTTTTACCATTTGGACTTAATTTAAACTCTTGTTTCCCTCCTCAACGGGTGTGGGAGAAATATTCAACATTTTTTATTTAAGGAAAATAGATGGTGGTGCCATTAAAAAGTTTTATATAAGAGCTGGGGGTTTAAAAAAATCATAAAGGTTTGTTGGATGGATCTTGGCCCTATTCCAAGACATGAGTAGCCCTGCCCTTTGCTCTTGCATCGTTTAGTCAAACAGACTAATGGCCAGCGGCTGGCTGTGCATAGGAGGTGTCTGTCATCTAATTAATTTCCCCATTGTTCTGTGTAGTTGTTGCATCCAGCAGATTGCACTAACAGGCTTGAGGCCTCTCACACTATCTGACTGCCCCAAAGATGTCAGCCTTTGATGGGGGAGATCTTCGTGTCTTCTGTTCCCTTCTCCCCACCACTGTGCGTTTTTCTCTTTTCCTTGGAGTTCTGACAAACCTGCTGGGTATAACAAAGCACCAATCCTTTCCTCATGCCTCTCCAGTCCCCCTCAAGATTCCCTTCAAGGAGGCCCATCGTGGACCTGTGTGCAAACCCATCCAAACAAACAAGAATTGACTCAGCACTGATAGTGCTCCGATCTGGCCCCTGAAATGCCTTTGCTTTCACTAGGAATGCATGTGCCTCTTCATACCTCTGAGGCAAAGGATGCTAATCTCTGTATATTTATCTCAGCGTGCTTCCTAGTTTAACTGTATTAAAAATGATTATTTTGATGGGCCCAATTGAAAAAGGGAGCAATTTAGGAGGTAAACTTGAGATACCCAAGAATCACTCAGCAAAGGTCAGCAAATGGTGGTAAGAACGCTTATCTGAATTATAAGAAAGCTGAAAGTTTGAGTGAAGGAGTTCCTTTACAATGATTCCAGGGTGTCAGCCTTGTGTGGCTCAGTGGTTAAACATTGACCCATGAACCAAGAGGTCACTGGGTTCAATTACCGGTCAGGGGACATGCCTGATTTTGGGTTCGATTCCCAGTATGGGGCATGCAGGAGGCAGCTGATCGATGATGTTTCTCTTTCACCAATGTTTCTATCACTCCATGCCTCTCCCTTTCTCTCTCTCTAAAACTCAATAAAAACATATATTTTTAAAAATGATTCCAGGGTTGGAGATGTGTCAAGGCATCTGCTACCAACTCCAGAATGACTAATGTACAAGTTGGTGCTGCCCATATGATGGAAAACACTCCAGCCCTGGACAGTGGTCATGTCTGTTTAAAATAAATCCTTTTGAAGCAGGAGGGGGTTAATTGGCACCCTGGCTTCTAAGCTTCCAAATCTCAAGGAAATGATTTGCTGACATGAGTGTCCTGTGACAGCCAGTGCTGTGGAAAACCTTGAAAACTATCAGAAAGAGCATCCACGTGGCTATTTTTATAGTGGTGGCTGTTATTTAGTTCCCACATCACCCTTACATTGCCACACCACTGAGTTCCAAAAGGCAACACAAGACAAATGGCACCATGTTAGGCCCCTGTGCTTCCAGGCTGGTCACTTGAAGACCCCAGAGAAGCACAGCTAAGCTATGTAAATCGCTTATCTTATTTTCCTTCTCTACCCATTACATGTAAGTCTCTCTAGGGAGAAGAATTTTATCTGTCTTGCTAATGTATCGCCAGCACCTAGGATAGTGCCTGGCACACAGAATTTCCTCAATAATAGTGGTTGGGTGAATGAATACATGAATAAGTGCATCTATGTTTCTGGGACTTGGAGCCGACCCAGCCAGCCTATCTATGAGAGTGACTTGGCAATAATAGCCTTGATTGTTGTCAACTTCTACTGTGTCTTAGAATGTGAATGTGGGAAATGACAACATGCCTGATTCCTACTATTCTTGGCT
Source organism: Murina feae (assembly GCA_004026665.1). Classification (NCBI taxonomy): domain Eukaryota; kingdom Metazoa; phylum Chordata; class Mammalia; order Chiroptera; family Vespertilionidae; genus Murina; species Murina feae. Next base: position 66,660 of record PVJC01003425.1, read on the forward strand.
TGATTTTCTTCTGGATTTTCCAACTGCCTGCTCTCTACCTATGATGCAGAGAAATAAATAATGGGGTTCATTATGTCTTAACAGGCCTGTCAGCTTAAAGTAGACATACATTTCTTGTCCTTTCCTTCACTGAGCTGTTAATGTGGGTGCTTTACTGAATTGTTCCATTTCAGGGAGGGCAGAGGTGATTTTCTACATGCATGGTCCATGGATTAAGGTACTTTGGGGGCCCTGAAAATCTTTTCTTTTTTCCCTTCCTGCTTTCTTTCCTTCCTTCCATTTTTTAAAATTTCTCTCTTAGAAATTCATTCAATAACAATTTATTGAGCCCTACAAAGCGGTTGGCATTGTGCTAGGCACTGGGGAGAAATACAAAATAAATAAAGCATACTAATTGCCCTCAAGCAGCACACAGTCTACTAGACAATGACTGCAAGGCAATGTTATTAACTGTGTTGGAGTAGCTTGTGGAGAATGGTATGTTGGCCCAGGAGAAAGAATCAACATCTACTGACAGGAAGAGTCAGGAAAGGCCTCACAAAGGTGGTAACACAGGTGTAGTCTTGAAGCATGAGTAGAAATCGCAAACTGAAGAGGAATGAAGGGTTCTCAGGCAGAGGTGGAGCATGTGGACAGGTTCCAAGTAATATTCCACGTAGTGGAAATCAATGAGGTGTGCCTGTTGAGTAGTGGGCACATGGAAACATCAGGCAAAGTGCATGCCTGGTATAAAGATGCTTATTTTCCATGCCTTTGTAAATCTAAGCTTTTGTCTATGGACAGTAGATACTCATAACATACAGCAAGCAGAGTAACATGTTTGAAAAGACAATTTTAGCAGTCATGCTGAGGGTGGATTAGACAAGGAAGGAGTAGAGAGGTCTTTTGCAGTTTTTCGGGAGAGATGGGTTTAACAGATACTTAGGAGGAAGAAGTGACACTTAAACAAAAATACGAGGAGAGCATGGATCAGGGAGTAAGCTGTGGACATGTACTCATCCATCATCCAAGTGAAGATGCCCAGGAGAGAGGCGGAGCAGTATATCTACAGCTCCAGAAAAGGTTGACGTCTGAGGAATGCATCCAGAGTCATTCGGAATCCAATGGCATTTAAAGTCAAGAGAGTGGGAAGATCTTCAGGAAAAGTTTCAGTGTCAGGCCCCCATGTTAACGGTTAAATTGCATGAAGGGTGACCATTGGGTGTTAGATGAATTTCATTCTTTAGGTCAGGACTCTGTGGAACTCCTGGCATTTTAAGCAAAACTTTGTTAAAATGTAGCTTTTTGTCAGGATAGAAACAATAGCTTTTACCAATTTCTCATAGGGGTCTCAGTCACAAAAGGGTTAAAGTCCACTGTGCTTCAATAAATATTTTATATATGCCCATGATACTTAGGACTTGAACTGAATTAAAGAGAGGTTTGGTTCAGGCTGGAAAATAAGTTCTATTCTGTTCAGATCAAATCTCCATAAAAGTATAGTTCACTTTAAGAGTATGTTTGCTCATATAACAAAAGTGGAGGATTGAACTAATTGTCTACATGGTTTAAAATCATTACCTTTACTTTCTGAATGAGATATCTATTCCAGGAATTCTTAAATTGCCATCCCTTTAGATCATTCTACTCACCACCATGACTACATACCACCTCTTGTTTCATTTCATTTTTTTTTATTTTTGCTTAAAGCATTACAACAAGCGATAGGTAGGTCTCCATTTTCCCCCCTTTCTCTTCCCCCCTCTTCCCCTGCCCCCCAGTTCCTTGTGTCCATTGATTATGCTCATATGCATGCGTGCAAGTCTTTCGGTTGGTCGTTTCATTTTTTGAACTTGATCCAAATTTCTCACTTGACCATTACAGCACATAGTCAAGCCTGTCTCCTTAATAGCTTTCTCCACGTAAAAGAGCTTTCACTGAAGGTTATATGCTTAATAAAATCTGACTACAGCATAAAATTTGCCAATTCTTTTCTGCATGAAAGGACACTTTGCAGAAAGTGAAAAGACAATGATGGAATGAAAAAAAATATTTACAAATCACTTACTTATCCGATAAGGACCCAGTAACCCTAATATACAAAGAACCCTAACAACTTAACAATTAAAAGATGAATAACCCAATTTACAAATGGGCAAAGGATTTGAATGAACATTTCTCCATAGAAGATTCACAAATGATCAATAAGAACTTGAAAATATGGTCAAAATCATGATTTATTAGAAAAAAAATCAAAACTATAATGAGACCACTTCACATTCAGAGGGTGACTAGAATTAAAAGCAAACAGAAACTAACAAGTGTTGATAAAGATATGGAGAAAGTGGAACCTTCAAACATTACTGATGGAGATGTAAAATGGTGGAGCCATGTGGAAACCAGTTTGGCAGTTCTTCAAAAAGTTATAGAGTCACCATATAACCCAGAAATTCTACACTTACATATTCACTCAAGAGAACTGAAAACATTTGTTCACAAAAGAAACTTGCACACAAATGGTTATAGTAACATCTACACTAATAAAAAATAAACATGCAAATTGGTGTCACTCTGCTATACCCCAAGCCACATCCACCAGCCAATCAGAGTGATTGTATGCAAATTAACCCAACTAAGATGACCTCCAGCAGCCATGGAGCTGAAGCAAGCAGGAGGCTTGATTACCCTGGCAATGGAGGAAGCCAAGTTTCCCGCCTGCCCTGGCCAGCCCTGTGCTCCACTCAAGGCAAGAAAGTTTTAATTATAGAAGGTAAATAAATCCCAGATACCTGCTTCCAGCTAGCCTCGCTGGGAGCTTGGGTTGCTGGGGACTGTGGCTAGCCTGCAAACAACCATCAGCCCCTCACCCAGACTGGCCAGGCACACCAGTGGGGACCCCACTCTGAAGGGGCTGTGGCCAGCCTGCAAACAGCCATCAGCCCTTCACTCAAGCTGGCCAGGCACTCCAGCAGGGACCCCCACCCTGAAGCTGTGGCCAGCCTGCAAAAAGCCATCAGCCCCTCACCCAGGCTTGTTAGGTACCCCAGTGGGACCCCTACTCTGATCTGGGACCCCTATCCTGATCTGGGACACCCTTAAGGGCAAATCAGCCAGCCCCCACCCATGCACCAGGCCTCTATCCTATATAATAAAAGGGTAATATGCAAATTGACCCTAACAGCAAGAATGACTGGGAATGACTGGTCACTATGACACACACTGACCACCAGGGGGCAGACACTCAATGCAGGAGCTGCCTCCTGGTGGTCAGTGCGCTCCCACAGGGGGAGCTCTGTTTAGCCACAAGCCAGGCTGATAGCTGCCAGCAAGGTGGGGGGGGGGGAGTGGGAGCCTCTCCTGCCTCCTCAGCACCCCTAAAGATGTCCGACTGCAGTTTAGGCCTGCTCGCCGCTGGCAAGTGGACATCCTCCAAGGGCTCCCACGCTGCCAGAGGGATGTCTAAGTGCCAGCTTAGGCCCGATCTCCCAGAGAGTGGGCCTAAGCCAGCAGGTGGATATACCCCGAGGGGTCCCAGACAGTGAGAGGGCACAGGCCAAACTGAGGGACCCTGCTGAGTGCACAAATTTTTGTGCACCAGGCCTCTAGTTATTTATAAAAGTCAAAATATAGAAGTAACCCAAGTGCCCATCAACCGATGCAATGTTAAACAAAACATAGTTTATTCTTATAAAAGAACTAGGGGCCCGGTGCACAAAAATTTGTGCACTCGGGGTGGAGGGAGTCCCTCAGCCCGGCCTGTGCCCTCTCACAGTCTGGGACCCCTCAGTGGATGTCCTATGATGGCCCCAGTCTGCCAGGCGCCTTTTGTGTGTGTGTGTGTGTGTGTGTGTGTGTGTCATCACTGGGGACCTGCCCCCAGCCGCATCTGAGGC
>PVJC01003426.1:0-70476 GCA_004026665.1 Murina feae
TAAGGCAAGAAGTGGAGAGAGAGAGGTCAGAGAGGCAAGGGGAGGCCAGGCCATGCAAGGCCTTGTGGGCCATTGTTAGGACTTTGGCCTTTGGTCTGAGTGTATGGGGAGACGTGCGGGTAGAGAGTCAAGCAAAGAAGAATGAAATGATGTGGCTTAGGCGCTAACAGGACCCCTCTGGATGAATGTGGAAAATGTGGTTTATTGTAGAAAACCAGGTCAGAAGCAGGAAGATAATAAGGAGGTAATTGCAGGGATCTAGGCGGAAGGGGATGGCAGCCTGGACCAAGGGATCTCTTTGGGGCTGGTGAGAGGCGAGTGTGTCACACACACACCCTGAAGACAGATTGGCAAGCCTTGCTGACCCATTAGATATTCTGAGATTCCCTGTCACTGGAGGCTCAACATGCCTCCCCCAACACCAGGCTCAGCAAGGTGGTCTTGACTGGAGGCATCTGGCCAGCACTCGGCCAATATGGTGAGAAGGGGCCTCTCCCATCCAAGTCCTAGGGACTGAGGCACTGAGCTAGGCCCTCCCTTTTCCCCCAGGTGGTGTCTCAGAGGGAGCTCTGAACTGGAGACCCTGACCACGTGTAACACTCCCAGCTGTGACCTTAGACACGCCCCTCCCCCACTCCGAATCCCCGCTTTCCGTCTGTAGAAGAGGAGTTCTGAAACCAGCCCTGCTGCCTCCTGGGTGGTCGTGAGAATCAAGTGTGAGGCAGGCTGGGCACGAGCTTTGAAGGCAGCGAAGGGTGACGCTCACGGATGGATTAAATTCAAATACCTTGTTAGCAGTGCCCTTTGGTCATTCCCGCCATCACACAGGCTGTTGGGAAACTCTGACTTCGGTGTGAGTCAGGCCACAGCCGTGGCGAAATCAGCCTCTCTCTCTTTGGGGCAGCGGCTCAAATGCCTGGGCTCTGGAGTTGGACAGTGCGGGGTGGAGCATCAGGCTCGGCGCCGGGAGGGGCTGTTTCCAAAAGAGACAGTGAGAAAACGACAGTCCCTCCCAGTTTGTAGCAAGACCAGGCTGGGAATTCCCTCTTACCCACATTCACCAGCAGCCACGCTCCCGTGGGGCAGGCCTGACCCTGCCTCTGTCCCCCAGGAGAGGCTAAATATGGGACCGTGAGTTTGCTGCTCCTATACTCTGAGCCTGCCTGGTCTCTCCCCAAGGAGAGCGGAGACAGGGTCCCCTTAGGCCAAGAGAAGCCTGAGAGACTTCTATTTTTTGAGACTCCTGGAATATCAATTTGTTTTCCAAAGAAACGAGGCATTCCTAAAGTTGTGGTGCATTTAAAACACCGAACTGTAAACAAAACAAATTCATGCTTTGGACCCACCTGCATGAAAATACAATGCCATGGAAGTGTGAGGCTCACAAGGTAACCACAGAATTTGTTTTGTTTACTTATGTATTTATACTTTAAATCTGTGGTATTTCTTAGGAGTGAGTCTGCAATGGGGTGCAAGGGTAGCGTGGTTTGAAAATGCCTGTCTTTTCTCATCGCCACCACTGCGTCCCTGTCTGTGTACGTACGTAACCATTTAAAGATAAGGCGAAAGTTCTAAAAATACTAGAATGTCAGTTTTCTTGAATAGGTGATATGTTTTCTTAGTATGAAAGTCAAAATGTTCAAAAAGGCACACAGTGAAATGTTCTTCTCTCACCCTTGTCCTCAGTCCTACTCCCCAGAGTCAGCCACTGTTGCCAATGTCTTCCGGAAATAATTTATCCACATATAAGGAAATCCAGATTCATATATGTGTATATTCTTGTTTCTTTGTTTTATGTAAATGGGAGCTGGTTTACACATGTTGTTCTCATCAGCATTCCTCAAGGATTATTCCCTATTCGTGCATATTGAGCGCCCTCCATCTTTTTGACACCTGCATAGTATTCCACTGTGTGGCCGACCCACTGTTGATTTCATTTCTCCCCTGATGATGGACACTGAAGTTATTTCCACATTTTTTTGATCTAGTAAACAATGACATAGTGATTAACCAACCTTACACTTATATACTGAAAACTCCACTTAAGACCCTGAGGGATTATGAGGTCTGGATGTAATGACCCCTCTTTTTCCCACCCCAACCACTTCCTGAAGCTGAGGCTTAATTAATAACAGCATCTCAGAGTGAGAAGAACATTCCAGGCAGAGGGGACTGCCGTGCAAAGGCCCTGAGGCAGAACTTAGCTCAGTATGTTGGGAGAGTGGCTGGAGTGGAACGTATGAGTGGGAGAGTAGTAGGAGATGAGGTTAAAGAGGCTTTCAGAGGGGCAAGTGGGCTTTGAGGAGGCAGGAGGGAGCGAATGAATGAAGCCACATCTATGACAACTGAAAAGACATTATATTCCAAGAGACAGACATGGCTCTCTCCTGACCTCTGGTTGCTAGAAAGACTGGGGGCCCCTCCCCTCTTGAGTCCCCTAGACTTTTCCCCAGGTCACCCACAGAGAAGAAACCCCGCAGCACCCTGTCACAGGCCTTCTGTGGACTTGCTTCTGGCCCTTCAAACACTCAGACTGGCCTGGGTCAAGCACATTTTAGAAAGGATGGAAACTTGTGGGGGGCTGAGGTGGGGCCGGGCTCAGAATATGCCACTGCTTCCGCCAACTCATCCTTCCTTCATCTTTGCACGGCCAGCCCCTGTCTGTCCCAGCTCAAAGATTACCTCCTCCAGCCACCAAATAGCCAGCTCTCTCCCTCCCTGCCCCCACCCACCTACCCACTCACCCCACTGGTCAGGGCCACCATGAAGCCTGGTGGCTTCAAAAGCCAGATTCAACCTGGCCAGTTTGGCTCAGTGGATAGAGCATCAGCCTGGGGACTGAAGGGTCCCAGTTTGATTCTGGTCAAGGGCACATGCCCGGGTTGCAGGCTTGATCCCCAGCAGGGGGTGTGCAGGAGGCAGCCGATCAATAATTCTCTCTCATCATTGATGTTTCTATCTTTCTCTCCCTCTCCCTTCCTCTCTGAAATGAACTTTAAAAAAAATTTTTTTTAAATAAAACAAAAGCCAGATTCCCCAAGTGGAACCGGCTCTGCCCTGATAAGCTGCAGGCAGCCTGCTTGGCCACTTGTAGCAGGGAAGGCAGTGATGGCTCCCACCTTCAGAGCTGAAGCAAGACGAGATGGCTAAATGCACACAGTGTTCTGAGCAGGCCTGGCACTCACGGGGTACTCACACAGGCTGGCCGCTTGCTGTCCCACCTGATGACAATCCCTGCCTTAAATCCTCTCTCCTCTTTGTGTGTGTGTGTGTGTGTGTGTGTGTGTGTGTGTGTGTGTGTGGTCATCCCCTCCCCTGAACCATGCACTCAGGAAGCGGGTATTGCCAGTCAGGGTCAGTCTGGTGCCTGCCCACAAGTGATATTTAAAGAAATCTTGCGAGAGGAAGCTGGAGTTAGCACAGACCAGATGGTTGCCAAGAGAGCATAGCCCTCCTGTGGGCCATAGGAACAGCCTAGTGTGGAGAGAGGGAGAGGAAACTGGGGCTGGGGGAGCTGAGGAGTGTGGGAAAGAGAGAGGAGGGGAGGGTGTGCCAGGAGATGGATCCTTGGGAGCCACAGTATGGAGTCTGGATTTATTCTGAAGGCACTAGGGAGCCATCGAAGGCTCTAAAGCAGAGGGTGACAAGATCGGATCTTGTAGAAAGGTGCTTGGGATTCCTCGGTAGGGAAGGTTGGAGGAGGCCATTGTGGAACACAGCTAATCAAAACATGATTGCTTTTCTCAGGTGAGACACACTCTCTCTCAGTCTCTTCTCTCCCCCTTGCCTTTTCTCTTTCTCTTTCTTCTCTTCCTCCTCCTTTGCTACCCTTTTCCTCCTCCCCTACCCTCCTTCACTTACACACACACACACACACACACATACACACACGCTCTCTCCCTCTCTTTCTTTCCTCTTCTTTCCTTCCTTTCTTTTCTCTCTTACCATATTCTCTCACACTCGCTCGCCTTCCCTTGCCCTCGCCCCCTAGCAAAACTGTAATTAATCTTCCTGCTCTGGTTGCCTGGCGCCCTTCCTCTGGTGCAGATCATTATTTTAATTAAACTCTGGGATCTGTTTTACTAACCTGACGTCTTGCTTAGGGAAACCAAAAGAGGAGTTGCCAGGGGATCGTGGAAAGGCTTCCATGGCCCCACCCCAGGACGGGCCCTGCTTACCCCACCGAGCCCTTAAAGGGGCGTTGAGCACACCGTTATGGCTTTGATATGGGCTTGAGGTCTGGCTCGGCCTCTCTGCTCCATCACTTACTTGGGCAAACGTTATTCTCAGAAGCCCTTTCCTGGTCTGTAAAGTGGGGGCATTAACAGTTCCTCTCTTGTAGGGTTTTGTGAGGTTTAAATGAGTTAACACAGTGCTTTTCAAACTCAAGGTCATAAAATCAATCTATTGGGTCCCAGCCACCATTGAGAAAACAAGACCAAAAATGCCTGCGTGGTTATCGTGATAAGGATATGAGTTGTGGGCATTTATTTCAGGGGCGTGTGCTCTCCAGGTTGTATCTCTTACTCTGGCAACCCTTCCGCGAGGCTTGAGAGCGACGATAAAAGCGCTTAGATGAGTTCATACAGGAGGTGCTCAAACTGTGGTTGCTGGTATTTTCTAATGGAAGCAAGAACGATTTCTTACTTGCCTGTCAATGGTTTCAACCCATTTTACACATGGGGAGACTGAGGCTCAGAGAAAGCAGTTGTACTGAGGCCACTCCACCCAACTGAGTTGCATTGTCTTGATCTGGCCTGAGTACCACCCACCCTCCCATCTAGAATCTGCAGGAGGCAGGGCTCAGGACAGAGCCTGGGCAAGGCCTCTGAGGATGGGCCACCCTTAGCTGTGACCTCAGAGGCAGCACCAACTCCCCATCTTGCCTTGCTAGCTGCACCCCCACCCCCTCCAACAGTTACAAGGGAGACCTCAGAGGGCAGAAGGCTGTGGTTTTTCCACTTCCTAGTGGGTCTTCTAGAAGCCAATAAGACTAGGAGGGATCCCCAATGAGGCAGGGGAAGATGGGGTGACTGGCACTGGCCGTGAGGAGGGCCAGCCGGTGTGTCAGGGTCTGCAGGCTGCTGGGACTCTCAGGAGGATTCCGCGAGGTCATGACCAAGAAGAAGCCCTGGCTGAGAGGCCTGGGTTCCAGCCACAGTCCTGCAACTGCAGGCAGGGCTCTGTACCTGAGGGGTGGTTCTTCCCCTCTCTGGGCCTCAGCTTTCACATCTGTATAATGGGCATGGTGGCGATGATGATCTTTAGGAGGCTCACTATTCACATGTTTCAAAAATACGCCCATGAGTCTGATTCAGATTCTGAGAAGTCTCCTCATCTTCTCCACTGGGAAAGGCCTTGTGGATGCACTCCTCCAATACGCATTTATTGAGCACCTACTGTGTTCCAGGGAACTGGGCAATACATAGAGGACCAAGACAGACACAATTCCTGTGCCCTCATGGAACCTGCATTCTGGAACCTACAGTGACTGTCAGGAAAGAAAGGACCATGTGCTTTGAGAGCCCTGAAAGAGGGTCCTTCAATCAAGGTGGTCAGGAAGGCCTAGGGAAGTGACAGCTTCCCTGTGGAGGTGACACCTGAGCTGACATAAAAGGAGGGAACAGCCCTAGCTGGTTTGGCTCAGTGGACGGAGTGTTGACCTGAGGACTGAAGGGTCCCGGGTTCGATTCTGGTCGAGGGCACATGCTTGGGTTGCGGGTTCAATCCCCAATAGGGGATGTGAAGGAGGCAGCCGATCAATGATTCTCTCTCATCATTGATGTTCTACTTCTCTCTCCCTCTCCCTTCCTCTCTGAAATAAATAAAAAAATATTTTTTAAAAAAGAGGGAACAAATATGGACACGTGAGTGTAGAAGAGGGGAGGGAGTTCTAGGCAGAGGGCACAGGAATAGCAAAGGCAGGGAAATTCGGGTTCATGGAGGGGCCCGTGGCAGAGGAATGCTCTGGTTGAGAAGGAAAGAGAGCAGTGAGGGGGCCACTGCAATAGTCCTACGGATGTGTCAGTGGCCTGCACAAGGGCGTGGCGGTGGAGGTGAGGAAAGCGGTCAGACTTTGGACCTGTTTTGAGGGCAGAGCCCACAGGATCTGCTGGTGGACAGACAGCAGCCCAGGAAGGCTCTCAGGTTTGTGGCTTGAGGATCCGGGAGGATGGAGGTGCCATTTGCCAAAACAGGAAGAACCCAGTTAGAAACAGGTGGTAGGGGATCAAGAGCGCCACTTGACCTTGTTACATTTGAGAGCCCATGGAACAGCCAAGTGTCAAGACAAGCCTCCTCCCACCCAGCCAGGCCCCATCAGCCCAGATGGTGGGTGGAGGGGAGCCTGTCGTGTGGCAGAGATTAATGCCCATGACCCAGTTCTGTCTGCCTGTGGTTATCTGGGTCACCTGGGCCGCAGGTCCTCATCACTCAGATCCTATCCCACCCCCTGGCCCCGGCTGCCCAAGAACGCTGAGGGAGGGAACCAGAGCATTCCTCTGTCACAGGCCCCTCCATGAACCTGAATTTCCCTGCCTTTGCTATTTCTTCACCCACTGCCTAGAACTCCCTCCCCTCTTCTACACTCACGTGTCCATATTTGTTCCCTCTTTTTTAAAAAAAATTTTTTTAAATTTATTTCAGAGAGGAAGGGAGAGAGAGAGAGGTAGAAACATCAATGATGAGAGAGAATCATTGATCGGCTACCTCCTTTACGTCCCCTACTGGGGATTGAGCCCGCAACCCAGACATGTGTCCCAACCGGAATCGAACCTGGGACCCTTCAGTAATAAGGCAACACTCTGTCCACTGAGACAAACCAGCTAGGGCTGTTCCCTCCTTTTATGTCAAGGCTGGAACCCTCCAAGAACCCTTCCCTGGTTTCCACGGAAATAATAAGAACCATATTTTGAATGCCTACCATGTTCCAAGCCTCGTAAAAGGTCATTTATCTTTCTTATTTCATCTAATCTTTGGAGCTAAAGGGAATCACCCTTGTTACTGATAGGAGGTAAAAGTTGAAGGAGGTGAAATCACTATCTCGAGGTCATATGAGAGGCGTGGCAGAGTGGGGGTTCAAACTCTATACTCTGTCATGTTTTATAAGACAACTTATGTACTTACCTGCCTGAAGGACTTGGGCTCTTCAAGGGCATAGATGGGGTTTATTTAGCTTCTGCATCCCCAGAATCTGGCACAGTCTTTTCTATAAATGATTGCTGGCCGGATGGATGGATGGATGAATGGATGGATGGACAGGAGGATGAGTGAATGGATTGGTGGATGAGTGGGTGGATATGTTCATGGATGGGTGGATATGTGGATGGGTGGGTAGATGAATAATATATGAACAACTGAATAGATAAATGGGGATGGATGGATGGATGGATGGATGGATGGATGGATGGATGGAGAGATAGGTGGATTGGTGGATGGACAGGTGGATGAGCAGGTAGTTATGTGGATGGCTAGATATATGAACGATAGATGGACAAGTGGATGGATGAATGGCTGATGGATAGATAGACAGAGAGATGGTAGCTAAGTAGATGGATGATGGATGGGTGGATGAAAGGATGAATGATGGACAGAATTGAAAAAGAGAGATGAGGGAGGTGTGTGAGAGAGAGAATTTCCATCTTAGAAAGCTGTTCTTGCACATTAAGTCATCAGTGAGTCCCCCCTCTGACTTTGGGAAACATGCAATTAAGAGGCCAACTCTTTTCAATGAAGATGGGGAACAGATCCATCGTTCACTGAGCATCTATTATGCACCAGGCACCATCCTAAAACCTTATAGGTATTAACTCAACCAATCCTCATGAAAGCCCTATCAAGAAAGTACAGTTCTTATCCCATTTCTCAGATGAGAACACTAAGACTCAGAGAAATCAAGCCACAGGATGAGAACCCTATGGGTAATCATAGCACAGCCTGTTGGTGGGATGTGCCCTGAAATTATGGGAGCCCTGGGGGTGAGGGGAGCCTCCCACCCCAGGGCCTTTGCACTTTCTGGTGTCTGCCTGGAGCTCTATGCCTTACACTCCTCTCACAGTCAGATTTAGCTCAAACATCTCCTCTCACAAAGGTCATTATTGACCATCCTACTTAGTATGCCCCCATCAGTCTCAAAATCATTTAGGATACAGATTTGGCTGTTGTGATAGAGACCCAACTAGCAGTGGCTTCAACAATATGAAAAGTCTTTCTTCTTTTTCACTCTCAGTAAGAATCACCCAGCTGGGTAAGTGGCAGAGCTGAGATTTGAACCCAGGATCTTCGGGTTCCACTACCTGCCCCTCTCCCCCTACTCCATACCCACATGCCCCACTGCCTGAGGTGGCTCTGGGAAAATGCCACGACTGTGTCTCTCCAAGGTCCAGATAAAGAACAGACGCTGAGAGGGGAAGGAATTTGTCCTAGGTCTGGGCTGAAATCAAACGCTGGAACCCAGGTCTGACTCCAGAGCCTGTTTGCTCAGCCCTGGGTTGTGCTGCCACCTGAGTCCCCACCATCCATGCCACTCCTCCATCCCACCCACACATGCCACTGTCAGGAAGTCCTTCTGAGATCTAACTCGAAGCCTCAGCACATCCCCCAGGGAGGGCGTTCAAAGAAGCCTCCGTTTCTGTTTCCAGTGTAACTTTAGAGCTTAGTCCTAACCCGAAAGGCATAGGGAGCGGGGAGCAGAGAGGACACAGAACACTTGAACCCCACGGGAAGTCAGCTGTCAGAAATAAATGTCAAAGAACAAACTGGGGGTCAGGGTACCTGAGTTCAAATTCTAGCTCCAACACTTCCTTTGCTGTGTGATTCGGTCAAGCCAATGACATTCTCAGTGCTTCTGTTTGCCCGTTATGTCCAGGGGGTTATGTCCAGGGTGCTTTGAGGTTTGAATCAGAGACGCTGACGTGTGAGTGGAGGCAAGGCCTGCACTTGAGGCCCCCAGGGAGCCCGGGCCTCACAGGAAGAAAGCATGGAACCAGCACCATCAGAGAACAGCTCCAGACAACAGTAGAAATGCCGGTGATTAACCACCAAATACAAAGACATCAGGATCCTGTGGGACCTTCCCAGGAGCCGACGTTGCCAGGAAATGGGACTTCATTTTTCTGGTGGGCGTCTCAGCCTCGGCACTATCGCATTCCAGGCGGGAGGATTCCTCGTCGTGGGTGTTCTCCTGGGCACTGTGGGCTATTCAGCAGCAATCCTGCCCTCTGCCCTCTAGACTCTGGTAGCAAACCCTACCCAACCTTCAGCCCATTCCTAGTGTGACAACCTAAACTTCCTCCAGACTTTGCCATATGTCCCCTGCGGGTAGCATTGCCCCTGGTTGAGAACCCGTGTTTCTAGGTGTGACCTAAAATGTTGGCATCTAATTTACAAAGTCTTCAACCGTCATGCAGGCCTCAGACATAGGTGACCAGCTCAAACATGTCCTGGCATCAGCAGGTGGCATTCAGTCTGAGAGTCGCCAGTTGGAGACCTCTGTCCTGGAAGGTCAGGCTAGCCTAGAGGTCACTCATTGTACAGATGGAGAGACTGCGGCCCTAAGAAAGAGGGAAGACTTGGCCAACGTCACATGATAAACATGGCAGAGCTGAACCTAGAACCAGCCTCAGTTTCCCCATCTATGTCTCAAGTGTCCCCCAAAAATATATGCACGCTTTGAATAATTATAAAGGCAGTGTCTATTAAAATATGAGCTATCAGCTGTTAAAGTGTGTATACATTTTTGGGACACCCTGTAGATAAGAGGTAAGACTGGATGGCCAGTGGCTGCCTGGCGAACTGGTCTCCCCCAGGACTCACGTGGTCCCTCCTGCCGGAAGTCTTCCCTCACCCTTGCACCCCATGGGCTTGGTTTCTCCAGGGATTGGGCTCACTCCTCACCCTTTGTCCACCTCACTCTGCTTTGCAATAATTTGCTTGTCTATCTTTCTGCTACTGATTTTTGCAGACCAGGCCCAGGCCTAGGACTGATCATTTTAAAACTTGCTATAAAGTTAAAATGTATTAACTTTTATTTTCATACTAGAGGCCTGGTGCACAAAATTCGTGCACTGGGGGGGAGGTCCCTCAGCCCAGATTGCAAGAGGGTGCAAGCCAGGCTGAGAGACCCCACCAGTGCATGATCAGGGCTGAGCAGGGACTGCAGGAGGGCTCCAGGGTGTGTCTGGCCCATCTCACTCAGTCCCAATCAGCTGGACTCCTGCAGCAAGCTAACCTACCGGTCAGAGCATCTGCCCCCTGGTGGTCAGTGCACGTCATAGCAAGCAGTTGAGCTGCCTTAGCATATCATTAGCATATTACACTTTGATTGGTTGAATGGATGATCAGACGACTGGACACTTAGCATATTAGGCTTTTATTATATAGGATATATGAAATATACAGTCCTTCATTCATTCAACTAGTGACCACAATGCATTGGGTATCATGCGAGGCGCTGTAGGTAGAGCGGTGAATACAGCAGACTGGTCCCTGCACTGGAACCCCCAGCATTGGAACAGAGACAGGCATTACAGCTAATCATACAAATATCTAAAATCATATTGGCAGGGCCAGGAAGAGGGTGAGGCGAGTGAGGTGCCCAGGGCATAAAATTTAGGCAGGTGTTCACTCTCACCCTTAGCCAGTCCCTGCATTTTGGTTCTCATACATTTTGCAAAGAAAAAGTGCAAATGCTCTGAAAACAAGCAGAGAGATGCGGCCCAAACAGGGAGGGAGAGAGGAGAGGCTCAAGGAAGGCAGCCCTGAGTGGGTGAGATGTATAAACACACACACCACTCAGGGTAATCGTTCTGTACCCCCAAACCCTCAGCCCCTTTTCGAGATAACACTTTCTGAATTGCTGTCACCACCTACTTCCCTAAAATTAGATTCGTATCCGTAGGTAATATACGAATATAACTTCCCCCCAAACCCATAGAATGTCCTAACTGTAACAGACAGGAGAATTACAAGGAAACTAACTTAATACTCACTTTGCAGGCATTTGTAAATGCCTGGTCCTGATGATGACACGCGAAAACACCGTGAAGATGTCCGGTGCTCACACTATACATAGAAGCATCATGAGTGTGACAGTGACAAACACAGAAAGCTCCAAGTGTGTTGAGAGCTGATACCACAGGCGCGTTGCCATCAGCTGCATGATTTCTCCCGGCGTGGTGGAAAAAGTCATGGTAAAGCTCTGAACGGAACTCTATACAATGCTTAAATTTCAGGAGAGTTCGGGGGATGCGAAAGCTTTGACAGAAGATGTTTGATGTGTTTATATGTCAAACTGAGTCCGAGTGGAGGCTTGGGGAATTATAAGCAGCACCGTCTCCTGCATAGGAGGTCGCCTGGCATGTTGCCTGGTACGCTGGCCTCTGCCCACTCCGTGCCTGGGGCGTCCTCTCCCATCCTTGCCGCATCCTCACCGATTTTCGGTACACGTCCTTGTGGGCAGCATCACCCTGTGAAAACCACTGCATCCAACCTCCAGCCCACAGCCAGCCTCTGAGCACAGGGCCATGCTTGATACCTGTTGAGCTTTCCATTCTCGGCCTGATGGCTTGTTGACTTACATGGCCATCGTCAGGGTCCTGGCACCAGCCAGAATGGCTGGTCTTTTTTTCCAGTTGTGCACATCCTTGGTAGTTATCCTTGGGAGTAAAGAGGCAAGACCAGCACAAAGGATCTCTGGACCAACCTGAACCAGCCTTCCTAAAGACTCCCAAGGAAGCCATCAGCCCCTGGCTGAATCCACTGTAAATCCACAGACAGTCCAGACTCATGCAGGATATTAACCAGCTCCCATGTGCGATTAAGGCCGGAAGCAGGCAGCTCTGGAACACCTGCTGATTGTTTCTTAGAACCAAAACCAGAATGATCTTGTTGAGATGCCACAGACTTTTAGCAAGAACAGGGTTTCTTCAATGGACATAGACAGCAGGGGGGTGAAGGTATTGGGGGGAGCAATAGGGGGTAAAGGACACATATATAATACCTTAATCAATAAAGGAAAAAAAACATATTAAAAAAAAGAATAGGGTTACTTTGTCCAACGTCTAATTCACGAGAACTGAATTTTTCTTGCTTGAAAAGAAAGAGAAAAATGCTCTACTTACTCCTTCACTCTTTCCTCTTTCCCTACCATCCCCCTCATTAGACATATACTTCCCAGCCTCAAAGAGGGAGATCCATCTGAAATAAATCAGATTGCCTCTGGCCTGTTGAACTTCCAAGTTTCAGGTGCTCACAATTGAAAGGTAGGGATTTTCGAAAGCAAACAATGAATGTTCATCTCACATGGTTATTCTCGGAACCAAACCCCTAAGGGGTGTGAGCCTCCTGTGTTATTTCTAGTCTTCCTTGCCGCCTACAAGGCAGGTCTTCTCCTCTTCACGATGCAGATGAGGAAACAAGCTCAGAGAGGGGTGTGGCTGGCCCAAGGCCACACAGCCGGTCAGTGGCAAGGCTGGGGTTTATGCCAGATCCGAAGCCCCACCTTGGTTGCAGTCACCCCGTTCCAAAGTCCTTTTCCTTCTCTCAGGGGAGAAATAACTGTTTACCCAATTTTTTACGAACAGGTTTGTAAAGAGGCCTCCAGAACACGTGAGCAAGCCAGCGGATTCATAAATACAGCGCCTATAATGGGACTTAGTATTAGCCAGCCACCCACCCGCCTGGCTCTAATTAAAGGCCTGTCTTCTGCCTTACAAATCGCGGTTTTTCAGGGCCTGTGATTTAACCAGTCACAATCAAGACCTGGCCCCCGCTCCCCGTCTTACTGAGGCTAGTGACGGAGCGTAAGGTATACTTAGTATGGTCTTGGGTTTGAACCCTGACTCTGCCATCGAGGGCCAGGACAAGGGTGAAGCAGATGAAGCACTCAGCTAGGACACAAAGATCCAGGATCAATATTAGTAATTTCTCCTTTTCCCTCAGACTCCCCTAGCTCTCCACATGGCAGATCCTGTCTTTATGGGAGATTTTGGCATTTTGTTCACCATGGATTCTTTTGCATGATTTTCTAAAATATTGCATGATTGCTGAGTTTTTTTAGAATTCCCTTAAACTTTGCACCCTACCGTTTTTTTCATCCTGGGCTGGGCCCTGCTGCCGTGTCATATAACCTCCCACTCCACTGCTCCAAGCTTCAGTTGTCCCATCTATAAAATGGGGGTACTAACAGTACCTACCTTATCAGGCTTTTAAAGCTGAAATCCCTGGCATACAGCTGGCACTCGAAAATGGCTGCCATTGTGGGGGAAGAGAGAAAACTGGGGGCACTACTGGCATTGGGGGCTAGCTAAGACTTCATGATGCAGGACTGTTCGGGCATCTCAGGTTGTCTCTCCCATCCCTGGTTCCCACCCACTGAACGCCTGTAGCGTCCCCACCCCATCACTGTGACCATCAGCAACACCCGCCCACCTTCACATTTCCAAAATGCCTCCTACGGGGTAGTGCCACCACCATGGGGCTGGATCACAGTCTTAGAGTCACACAGACCTGGGCTCAAATCCAGGTTGTCTCTTAGCTGTGTGACCTTAGGCGTGTTCCTTCACCTCTCTGAGGCTCTTATTTTCTTCATTTGTGAAATGACAATAACAACATCGCACAGGGGTGGTTCGCGTGTTTGGATATCCAGTTTCTGCTGGCTGCTACTGTTATTATGTCGTTTGTATTCAAAGCAATACTCTTCTTGAGCTCTCAGTGGCAATTTGTGGGGGAGGAGGCAACCAGATGAGCTTGTGAGGAAGAAAGGGAGCAGATCTAGCCTGTTTAATGTGTAGTGATTGAACTGAACTGCATTTACATATTTTAATTAATTGCCAACATTGACAATTTGGGAGATGTCACACACACACACACACACACACACACAAATAGACCTCTGTTTGTCCTGAGAAACTGGAAAATTAGACCACTCTTGAGCCACCTCTGTTTCCTCCAGGAGTTGGTGAGAGGTGGCCCAGCACCGCCCCCCTCCCCCCCAAAATATACATGCAGCCGGCTTCAGCTGTTTGCCCACAAATCACTGGTGTTTAAGGAGGCTGAGTGTTCAAGCGCTGGCTGGCCTGACTAGCTGCAAGAGGGGGCAACTAAGCACCACTCAGGAAACCCGGAAAGAAGAGTTTTAAAGGGAAGAATGGATGGGACTGTGCAGTCAGGGAAGGCAGGTCTTGTAGTAACTCAGAGTGCCTCAAAAATGGGCTGAGGGAACCAAGGTTTTCATTGTTTGTTCCATCTCGCAAGCTCTTTTGCAAATTGCTAAGAGCCAGGAACATGTTAACCTTCTAGAGTAGGGGGTTGGGAAGAAGCATAGCAGGAGCAAAAACCTGGAGGCTGGAATCATCCTTCACTGCCTAAGGGGAACTGGCAGATGTGGAGAGACAGGCAAGCGACAGAAAGCCAGGTCAGGAGACCCTAAATCCAGGCCTGGCTCTGCCACAGACTGGCTTAGTGACTTTGGTTAGTTGCTCCCCTTTCCCAGCTTCCTCCCCCAGAATGGGTGAAAGGGAGGGGTTGAACCCAGAAAGGACCTTAGGACTCAGAAATTGGAGATGATCTTTTCAGGAACATCCCCCAGTAGGCCAGTACGCAGTAGATGCTGAGGAAGGCCTGCACAGTTTTTGTACGGAGCTATGCAGCAATGTGGCCCTGCCCAGGGCTGTGTTCTCTGAAAACCGGTTGAGAACAGCTGTACAAAGAGCCAGAAAAAGTGGTTGTCTATATCGTTTCTGCCTGGTCCATGGGCTAGAACTCCAGGGAAGATTCCAAACACAGGCAAGAAAAAAAGAATGCCTTAATGAGAGCTGAGGCGCCTTGGAGGGCTCAGGAAAAAGGCTACAGGAATAGGGAACGGGGCCTGGGCCTGAGCGACCCTGGTCTGGTTCAAATGTGTTTTTTCTCTGAGAAAGGAATCAGGCAGTGAACCCTTTATCCATAGTAGCTGATACCCGGCCTGACATGCCTGAAGGATGAGTAAATAATTGATTAAAAGAAAGATGGAAACAAAGACAAATACAGGAAATGAAGGGAGAGAAAAGGATGGATGGATGGATGGATGGATGGATGGATGGATGGACGGATGGAAAACTAAAGGATGTTTGATGCTGGACAAGTGGATGGAAGATGGATGAATTAAAAATGGAGAGCAGAAGGAGGAAAGAATAAAGGGAGAGAGGAGGGAAGAGAAGGAGGGAAGGAAAGTGGGAGAATGGACAGATTGAAAGTTGAGTAGATGGATGGATGGGAGGAAGAAAGAAGAAAGGGAGGGAGAAGGATGGGTGATGCTTGGAGTTGGGGGAATACAGGAATGGAAGATAGGTGAAAGAAAGAAATTGATTGGACGTTGGATGGATGGAAAGGTGGGTACATGGGCGGGAGGAAGGACGTATGGTTCTGCCTCTGAAAAAGCAATGCCTTAATAAGCATTTACTGAGTTCCTACTGTCTGCCCAGACAGAAGTAAAATCAGGATTCCCTTCCCACCCTCCCCACACAAGGAATTCACTGACTGGTGGGGAGAGAAGTTCAGAGGCTGAGTCTGTTGCCCAAGGCAGCTCAGATAAGAGGGAAAAATCCACAGTCTAATGCTGCCTACCAGCTGGGCTATAGTGTCAGACCCCTGGGGAGGAGAGAATGATCCTGGCCATGCTTCCGCTGTGGCCTGTGAGGGTGGCTCCTTGGAGTGTCCTGGAGCCCATGGGACTGGCAGCTCACTGAGGGTTGGAACTAGGCCTGTGTTCGCCGCTGTATCCCGGCATCAAGTGGAGCCTGCCATCACACAGAGGGCAGTCAATGACGTTTCTTTAATAACGGGATGAGCACGTGAGTGAGTGAATGAATGAATAAAAGTCTGAGTCAAATTGCCTATGGCTATAGGCAGATTCTGTCACCTTTGTAAACTTCAGTTTCCCTACAATGGAACTAACAAAAAACGAGCATGGATTGAGAACTCGTACACTGGGGAGAGGTTTACAAATGGACAGGAGGTAATAGTAGTAGTACCACCACCCATCCTAGGAGCAGTTGTGGTCATTGTGTTCACAGTGGCAATGATGGTGTCGTTACTAGCAGTGGTGCTAGAACTATCGATGAAAGTAGTTATTGCATTGGCGATGGCAGTGGTGGTTATATTCATGGTACTAGAAAGAATAATACTGTTGGTAGCAGGAAAGAAGGGTGGGGAGGGCATTCCAGGAGGAAAAAAGTATTCTGGTTTCAGCTGCAAGTGACGGAAATCCAATTCAAATTGGCTTAAGCTAGAACAGAAAGGGAGGATGATTTATTGGCTCGTGCAATTGGAAAGTCCAGAAGTAGCTCTGGCTTCTGGCCCAGATACACATGCCCTTGAGCCATATCGTTAGGACTTGTCATTGCAACTCAGTCTCCCTCCAACTTTTGTCTCTGCCTTCCCCTGAGTGGGCTTCATTCTCAAGTCAGCTCTTTGGGCTTCCCATCTCCCAATTGGGTAGTCCCACTCAAAGGACAGTTCCTCCTCCCAAATAGTTACAGCCAGTCCCAGGATTCATTCTCATTGGCCCATTTTTGTGTCACATGCTCACCTCTTAGCCAATCACTTTCACTAGGAGGGTTGGAATGCGCTGATTGGAACAGCCTGAGTCACATGGCCACTCCCAGAGCTGGAGGTGGACAGAGTGGTGTTATCAGAAGAGGAGGAAAGAGATGTGCTTGGCAGGGGATCAGTGGGTGGCCTTCAGAGGTAGGGCCAGGTAAAGATGACAGAAGTCAAAGGTAGGTGCTCAACAATTAATTTTTCTCCTCCCTGGCTCTGAGGATAGGAACAGCCCATATATATTGGAGGTTAGAGTAGACCTGCATTTAAATCTCTTACTTGCTAGCTGTGTGGCCTTGGACAAAGTAATCAACCTCTCTGTGATTCATCTATAAAATAGAATGACAAAAGTGGATTGTTTTGAGTATAGACAACTTATTGCTTAGAACAGGGCCTGGCACAAAATAAGTGCTCAATTAATGGAAGTAATAGTGCCAACTCAGGATTTGTGAAGATTAAAATCTTGTCCTTCTCCTAGACCAGTGGTTCCCAATGTGGGCACAGGCCCCCGGGGGGGGGGGCAATTTGGTTGTTAAGGGGGGCAATTCAAGAATGAGTTATTAACAATGAATTTTTTGCATTTCTTATGGTTCTAGGAGCCTCATATACAGTATATAAGTATATATTGTGACATTTATTTTCAGTTCTCTATTGTGTTTTGAAACTTTATTTGCTATTTTTTTCATATCACTTTTTTTTTTTAACAATTCCTCAGTATTTCAGCTGTCCTTTCATTCTTTTATTTTTCTCTTTCATGGATGCCATATTCTTTGGGAGCTTGTTTAGACCAAGTTAATGGCCTTTTAGGCTTCCTCCACGTGAATAGGAGTTCACTTTTTTAAAATATATTTTATTGCTTTTTTTACAGAGAGGAAAGGAGAGGGATAGAGAGTTAGAAACATCGATGAGAGAGAAACATCAATCAGCTGCCTCTTGCACACCTCCTGCTGGGGATGTGCCCACAACCAAGGTACATGCCCTTGACCGGAATCGAACCTGAGACCTTTCAGTCCACAGGCCGACGCTTTATCCACTGAGCCAAACCGGTCAGGGCTCACTTTTTGAATAATAAGAATTATATGTGCTCTAACCAGTTTTGCTCAGTGGATAGAGCATCAGCCTACGGACTAAAGCATCCCAAGTTCGATTGTGGTCAAGGGCATGTACATTGGTTGTGGACACATCCCCAGGGGAGGGGGCATGCAGGAGGCAGCTGATCGATGTTTCTCTCTCATTGATGTTTCTGACTCTCTATCCCTCTCCCTTCCTGCCTGTAAAATCAATAAAATATATTAAATTTTAAAGAAAGAGCCCTAACCAGGTTCGATTCCGGTCAAGGGCGTGTACCTTGGTTATGGACACATCCCTAGTAAGGAGTGTGCAGGAGGCAGCTGATCGATGTTTCTCTCTCATCGATGTTTCAAACTTTCTATTCCTCTTCCTTCCTCTCTGTGAAAAAATCAATAAAATATATTTTTTTTAAAAAGAAAGAATTATATGTCACGGGGGGGGGGGCAATCAGGATTTTAGAGATGCTTAGGTGGGGCATGGCCAAAAAAAGGTTGGGAACCACTGTCCTAGATGCCCCTCTCCTGAGCGGCATATTGCTGGATCCTACTTCATTTCTCGGCTCAAATGTCACCTCCTCAGAGAGACCCCACCTGACCACCACAGCTAATGCTACCCCTCTACATCCAGTCACTCTCTATCCCCTTAGTCCCTTTTCTTGCCTTTGTAATACCTGAAGTGACCTCAACTTATATTCCCTCCTTTTATAAATGCTTCCCCCACCCAAATGCCAGTTCCCTAAGGACAAGGTCTGTCTTGGTCACTGCTGTAATTCATAAATGTTTGCTAAATTATGAAAGAATAAATCCCTTCCCTTCCCTGACACAATGCTTTTGTATAGCATGGCCCCTGTCAGAAGGACTCTAGGGCAGAGATGTGGGTATGGGGGAGGGGTGCAGAGATGCATTACCCAAACTGGAAGGGGTAAAGGGTAGGGGAGGCCTGGGTGAGCCTTTGGTCTCTGTCCCTAACTATGGGGAGGGTCTCAGCTCTGGGCAGCCTTGGGGCACTGGGGTATCCACCTTGACGTGGGTCATCCCAGCCAAGGTCAGGATAAAGCCGGCAGGACAGGCCGCTCAGGCCTCAGATTACACATCTTATACATCCGGCTGCTTAGCCGGGATTATTGTAGACACCACGCCTGTCTAGTCCAGGCCCGACAAGACTTCTGCTTCTATTCCAATGCTCCTACAGACTGTTGCCAAATGCAGCTGGAGGGTCTTAAAACCTACATTAGGTCATGTCACTAGCGGCTGAGAAGCCCTCTTTGGTCTTTAAAGCCTTCCTCACTTCTCTCTTTGAGTTCATCTCTAGCACCCCTTGCTTCCTTTCAACCCCTGGTCCACCTTTCTCCTTTCTCTTCCTCTTGCATGTTAATCTCTTCTCTGCCTCAGGGCCTTTGCACTTGCTATTATCTCTTCCTGGAACTCCCTATCCCCAGATCTTCCTACAACCAGCTCTTTTGTATCCATCAAATCTCCATTCAAACACCTCCTCAGAGAGGCCTCTGCAGACCACTTGAGCTAAAGTAGTCAACCCTCCCCACCCTATTATTTCTTGTCCCATCATTTTGTGTAGTGGGGAGTGGAGAAAAAAAGGAGGCTTCAGAGAGGTCTGAAAGTGGAGAGGGAATGGGGGGAAGCAGATAGGGGCTTTAAAGAAGCAACTAAGTGGCTTTCCTGTAGATCAGGAAGAGCAGGCCGCAATACGGATGGGTAAGGGGCTAGAGCAGACAGGATCCCATCCCACACCCCTCATTCAGAGCACCCCCTGGACCCAGCTGCAGGCCCAGCATTCCCTGAGGAACCATGACTGTGTCCCTGGCAGGCTTTAATCTTTTCCCTCATCACTGGCCACGCTTCTAATGATTTATTCCTTTGCTCGCAAACCCAGATTCCTGCAGAGGCCAAGCAGACCTCGTAAACAACACACGTGCAAGACTTTAAAAGCACAGGCCTGGATGAGCTGATGCTCAGCTCCAGCCCAGGGGAGTTGTCACAGAGGAACGTAGGCTCACAGTAGCCAGAGCTTCGGATTCTTTTTGAGAAGCTGGAAATCTGGATCCGTAGAGGAGATACATGTTGGCAACTAATTCACTGCGTGGGCCAAAAAAATCCGTTCGTGGGTGGTGGAACCCTCCAGTTGGCGGGGTGGCCTCCGTTTACACTTGTCACGGACACTCACCCTTCATTGGCACCAAATGGCAGTCCTTGGAGTACGTCTGTTCCACCCATAGTTTCATTGTTGCCTCACAGACACTAGTGCGGTAGGGACTTTTCTGACCCCCATTTTACAGATGAGGAAACTGAGGCTCAGACAGAACTCACTTGGGTAGCCACCGAGCTAAAGAGCTTACGGAATCTACGATGAGAGTTTCTACCTTTGTCTGATTTCTTCTCCAGTCTTGCCCATTTCACACCAGGGCAAACCAAGGCTGAGAGGCTAAGGAATGGACCAGAGGTTACCCAGCTGGCAAGAGCCAAGATTGCAACCAGCTCTGTACAACATCAGAGTTTGGACACTGTCCAGCCTCAAAGGGTAGGAGCTTTGAAAAATTCAAATGACTGCAGAATCCTCGGCAATACTGAGATCATTGTTTGTACAGGCTCCTACTAAGCATAAGTCTCTAAGAAATGCTGGGACTTGGGGCCCTTCCCTGGAAACCTTGATTTGCAGCCAGGACCCTCGGATGTTATATTTTGGAGGAAGTGGGATCCTCAAGACTTTTGTTCAGACATTGATATCCTGGCAGCTGATTCCGTTTGTTCGCCAACTCCTAAGCTTTGGTTCAGACCTCGGCGTGATTTGGAGGGTTCCAGATGGAATCTGGAATCTGACCAGCAGCTCGGAGCTCAGAGGGGTTCCCATGGCATGTCTCTTCCAGTTCTCCACTCTGCCTCTCCTTGGTCTGTGGAGGAAGGGAACTGGCATTTATTGAGGACCTACTGGATGCCAGGTGCCTTCTGTGTTATAGCTCAGTGTGATTCTGCTGTGTTATCCCGGGCAAGTCCTTTTTACCTCTATGAGTTTTAGTTGCCTGGCCTATAAAATGATGAAAATTTTGTTAGCCAGGTCACTTTTTATTTGCAAGGGTCAGAAACCCAACCCAAATGGTTCTAATCAAAAAGGACACTGATGCCCTAACTGGTTTGGCTCAGTGGATAGAGCATCAGCCTTCAGACTGAAGGGTCCCAGGTTTGATTCCTGTCAAGGCATGTACTTGGTTGTGGGCACATCCCCAATAAGGGGTGTGCAGGAGGCAGCTGATTAATGTTTCTCTCTCATCGATGTTTCTAACTCTCTATCCCCTCCCTTCTTTTCTGTAAAAAGTCAATAAAATATATTTTTATTTTTAAAAAGCAACTTCTCCTTTCAAAAAATGGTAAAAAAAAAAAAAAAAAAGGCACTGATTTTAGTCATTCCATGTTGTTGGGGAGAGAAAGAAAGAGTATGGAGACCTCACACCCAATCTTAAATGCCTCAGCCCAAGGCACAGCCCGAGGCTCTTCCACACCAGGCAGGCGTGCAGGTGCTGCATTGCTGCAGGCGAAGATGAAGATGGAGGGTTCCCTTGCCAACCCACTGAGTTGAGGCACCCCCACCTTCCTTGGCGCACTTCTGTTTCCCTTGAGAAGTCTGATAGAGAGGATGAGCAGTGAGCAATGTTGATTCATGAATTAAATGCCACTAAAACTTGATTTCTTTTTCTTATGTTAAAAAGTAGACATGCTAGTGATTTCTTGCTATTTGCCTCAAATGCTTTTTTCTTTATTTTTAAATCTATCCCAGTTTTTTATGTTTATTTTTTTACTTTATTGTGGAAAGAACTCTTAACATGAGACCTGCCCTCTCAACAAAATATTTAGTACACAGTGTAGTACTGTTGACTCTCAGTACAATGTTGTCTAGCAGACTCCAGAACTCGTTTATCAAATGCCAGTAATTGCCCTCTGCACCCCAGCGCATCAGATGTGCACACACCCATCTCGGAGACCCTCTCCTCAGCCAATCATGAAGCATTTTTGAGGTTTCAAATCACTTATCACTTCCCCAAAAGGGAGCCAGGGTGCAGATCATAAACCTCACTGTCAGGGGAAGGAGTAACAGGTATCACTTCTGGGCACATGAAAGTGTGAGTTCTCCAAGCTGTCCCTTCCCCTGCCACGATAAGGGGGGTGGCCCCGTGCCAAGATGACAGAGCCCCTGGATCCCTGAGTCACCACTTGGAAGGGAACTGTGCTGGAAACCTAACAGACTCCATGGTTATGGCATGAGAAAGACCAGAGATGTGAAGATCCTTCTCTAAGGATGTCCAGTCAGAATTAGAACGTGGGTCTCTCAATCATCCACATGTCCATTTCACTTCAATATGAATCTCTGGTGAGACAACAATGCTATGTGAGAAGCAACATTGTTAACCCGCGCAAATGTCTCTTTCTAAATGTATATTGGACGTGAACCAGCGAGTCTGGCTATTGTCAGGAATGACCATTGACAGAGCCATCACTCTGATGTTAGCCGGAGTGGTACCCCATTCCAGCATCCAGACTAACATATTTAGCTTCCTTTAGCAACCTCCGCCACCTTGGCCGAGCTTGCAGAGACGACACTCCCCACACCCCATCCTGCCGGACTCAGCCGTTGGCTTAGCAGGACCCAGGGACACTGTCCCTGCCTAACATTCTCTATGCTCCTTATTTTGATTCAATACACTGCTCTCCACAGCAGGGAGGGACTCCTGCCATTCATCACTGTTCAGACAGACAGTCCCTTCCTCAGCTCCTCATGACCTCAGCTAATAAGAGAAATTGGTGATCACTCAGACAGAAAAGACACTCCCCACCCCCATTTCTCCATATCACCTCCTTCCTCTGCAGGGGCCAAAGTCAGGTCCCGCGCCATCGCCAGAAGCATCGTCCTCAGATGGGCAAGAGGTTGCAACATCACCAGCTCCCAGAATTCCTGCTTTAGCAAGGCTCCTGGGAACTTAATTGACCAGTTAAGAAGAGCTTGACCAACCCAGAGCTTGTTGGGAAGAGTCAGGTCGCCCTGGGTGATGAGGTATGAAGTGTGAGCCCTAGGTTCCTGGTTTGTGCAAATAGATGCAGATCTTATCTGCAGAGTTCTTCATATGCTGTGGCAGGTCAATGAATGCTTGCTGTCGTCAGAGTTGCACCAGTCCAGGGTTGCAAGCCCAGTGCCTGCAGAGACCTGACAGATAAAAGAGTAAAAGAGGCCCTAACCAGTTTGGCTTGGTGGATAGAGCGTCGGCCTGTGGACTGAAAGGTTCGATTCTGGTCCAGGGCATGTACCTTGGTTGCTGGCACATCCCCAGTAGGAGGTGTGCAGGAGGCAGCTGATCGATGTTTCTCTCTCATCGATGTTTCTAGCTCTCCACCCCTCTCCCTTCCTCTCTGTAAAAAATCAATAAAATCTGTTTGTTTGTTTTTAAAGTAAAGGGGCCTGTGGCAAACTAGGAAGCTGTGCCCAGGGCGGCTGGCTTTCAGCTCCAGCCAGTGGCTACCGTCTGGAGTGAGGTTGAGTGTACACACATCATCTGATTTTCCAAGGAAATCTGAAAAATCTGGAATTTTTAATGTGAAATCTCCCAATTTTGAAACTGGGGCAAAGAAGTAAAAATAACTTTCTCAGCCCCAGGGCCTCTAGTTTACAATGTCTGGGGAACCCCCGGGAATGCCTCCACACCTCCTCTCCCCTCTTTGTGACTTGGTTGCCCTGTCATGATGAAGGAAGGCCACTATTTCCTGGCCCACCCCAAGGTCTCTTCCTGTTGTTCAGGCACACAGATCCCTGAATTCCTGTCCCTTTCTGCCCAGGAGTGCCCCCTGCAGGCTCCTGACTCCAATTTCTCATCGCAGGTGAGGGAGAACATCAGCAGCAGCCAGGTTCTGATCCCCTTAATCGGATCTATGCCAGTGACCCTTATAATTAAAACTCCCTGGCTGTAATCCACCCTCCTGCCCCCCCTCACACATACACCCCCGCCTTAAAGCTGAGGAAAGCGGAAGCACCATAAAAGGAGAAAAAGGTTTGATAACCAGAAGCCGCTTCTTCCTGTGTCCTTGAAACCATCTTGGGAGACCCACAGACCTGAGATGGCGTCCCGCTTACAAGTTGTGTGACCCTGGAAAATTACTTCATTCTCTGAGCCTCCATTTCGTCCCCCTGCTTGTTCATTTGTTTATCAGCTATTGAGGGCGCACCTATTTTGTGCCAGGGTTTGGAGAGCTGGAGATGCAGCAGTGCATGACTGGGCCTCATGGAGCTGACATTCTGTGCGGGACACCAGAGGAGAAAAATTCAGCTCAACAAGATCAGTGCTGTGATGGCAGAAGCTTGGGGACTATGGGTGTCCAGAGGGTGGACGTACCCAACCTAGACCTGGGCGTGAGAGAGAGCTCACTGGAGCAGAGGGCCTCTGTACTATGAGGTCTGAACAGGGTGTACGAATCATCCAGGAGAAGTGGGGGGAACAGCATGGACAAGGATCTGGAGGCATGAGCAGCCCTGGTTGTATAGCTTAGGAAATGTCAGTGGTTTTGCTGGGATTCGGTAGGATCTATGCCATGGGAAATGGCCAGGAGAGAAAGAGAAGGAAGGTGGTCTTAATATAAAATCCAAATCTCTTTCTCCTGCCTCATCAGGCCCTCCTGTCTCTCCAACCTCACCTCCCCCCACTTTCCCCTTTGCCCGCTCAGCCCTCACCCACACTGAGTACCTTTTTGTTGCTTGATATGCCAGGCTTATTCCCACATCAGGGCCTTTGCCTGGACAGCTCAAATCTTTGAACAACACACTCCTCATCCTCTAGTCTCAGCAACCAGGGTACCTCCTGAGAGAGGCCTGCCCTGACCACCGAACCTCATGTGGACACCCCAGCGCCTCTTTACTGATCCTCTGATTTGTTTTCCTCAGTGACATACAGCACATAATGCTGTTCAACATCATCTTGCTCCTTTATTGGCTTATGGGTTTTTGCTCTACCAGCTCCTTGAGTCCAGGGAAACTCTTTCTTATCCATGCTGCATCCCCAGCAATGAGCATAGCACGTAGTAAGTGCTCAATAAACATACGCCAACTCAACACAAAGGACTCAGAACTTTCTCCAAGAGCATGGGAGCCGCTGCAGGTTTCAGAGCAGGACTGTGGCTTGCTCTGATTTCTGTTTCTCTCCTGTGATCTATCAGTGTGGTTGTGAGGCTTAAAAGGAATGCTCTTTATGGAAAGCAAGTTAGTGAGGCTTATTTTACACATCATACAATTCACCCATTTCCAGTGTACAAGTTAATTTTTTAGTAAATTTTGCCAAGTTGTGCAGCCATTCCCCTAAATCAGTTTTAGGATCTTTTCATCATCCCAATGAGATCCCTCATGCCCATTAACTGTTAGTCCTATCCCCACCCTGGCAACCACTTTCTATCTCTAATATATTTGCTTTAGCTGGACGTTTTATCAAGTGGAATCATATAGTATGCAGCCTTTTGTGCCTGGCTTCTTTCACTTAGCACAGTGTTTTCAAGTATCAATCCTTCTTTCTTTTTTATGGATGAATAATATGCTGTTGTATGATATGGATGTAGCACAATTTGTTTCTCTAATTTTCAATTGATAGACATCTGGGTCGATTTCACTGTGGGACTATTATGACTAATGCTGCCATGAAACATGCATGTGCATGAAGAGCAGTTGGCAATCCTTGAACTCTAGATGCAGCTCTCAGCTCGCCAGAACATCTCGTGTCATTGTACAGACTGGACCCCAGTGGGCGGTGTGACCATGAATGAGTCCCTTCCCCTCTCTGCTTGAGTCCTCCCATCTTCCAGGCATGAGCTGGGCCCTTTTCTGCATGGACATTCTGTACCTCATCCACATTCCTGGACGGGCAGGGGAGTAAGCAGAGAAATGATAAACAGTCTGTGCTGACTGCTGCAGCCAAAGGTGGACATCCCTGTGATCAACCCCAGAGCTGACGTTAGGATGCGGAGGGCCTTGCTTCTCCCAGATCTCTTTTCCCAGAACAACAAAAGCCACTCACCCACTTGGTGCAGACAAGTGGACTCCGTGATCCAGAGCCTCCTCTCGGGGAGGGAATTCAGGGATGGCCTCCAAGTCCCTGGTCCTGGCTCCTGCCTCTGTTCCCTGGGTTCCTGGAGTCCTGCCCAAACCTGATTGGGCTCAGATCCCAGGAAAGCAAGGCTGGAAATGCAGAGCCCTGGTCAGGAGCCTGAGCTCAGGCTGAGAAGACTCAGGGTGCTGGCTGCTCCCCCACTGCCGAGAGCCATCTCAGAGACCAGAGCCACACTTATTCATTTGTGTTTGAGGCTTTTTGTAGGACATCTGCTGCCTCAGCCAGGCCCTCGGGCCCCCAGACCTAGTCCTGGACCTCCAAAAGCAACCAGTTTGGGGTTGGGTAGTGGGGCAACAATAAATTACCTGAATAGTAATTTAATTTAATGACATAATATATAGTAAGTGACTGTTATGTATGAATGCCTGATTACTTTCATCTCCATTTTAGAGGTAAGGAAATGGAGACTCAGAGAGGAAAAGTGTCTTGTCCAAGGCCACACAGCCCAGAATAATAGTGCCAAGACTCAAACTCAGGTCCCAAAGCAGCTTATAAATGAGTGTCAGCCTGTGGACTAATAAAAGCTGATCTAAGAGCCTGATGAGCTCATTGAATTCTTACCGCAGCCCTGCAATGACATACACCCGCACCTTACAGATGAGGAACCTGTGGCACAGAGGGTCTAACTCACATTAGGAAGTTCCTCAGCCAGGAAGTGTGGCCTGGCTCTGGTGTGTCTGGAAGAGAGAACGATCTTGAGGACAGGGTTGGGAGGGGTGGCTGAAGGGAGCCCTTCAGGCTGCATTATTGCACATTTTATTTGATACTTTCACACACACAGGAAAGGGGACCTGGAGCACTCAGACCCTCCCAACCCAACCCTGAGCAGCAGGCATCCACTTCCAGGAGCCAGCAGGGCCTCTGTCCATCTTGTCTTCTTTCCTAGGCTGAAAGGAGGGGAGGAGGGGGCACATTCTTAGGTACAAAGGGGGTACCTGCCTTAGAATAACAGGCCTAAGGACCGCACAATGACTGGGTGCATAATTTATGGGTCTGTTGGCTGACATCAATTCTGTGAGCCTTTCCTAGAGTTGTCTGTGCTTAGAAACTGGGTTAGAATGGGTCCTCCCAGCTCTTAAAGGAACAGACTCCCCAGGGATCTACTCCTTCTCCTGCAGGCTCCCTCCTGGCTGGAGTCAGAGGCTGCAGCAGCAACCTTGGGGCTCAGCCCAAGGCTCTGGCTGGCTGCCCTGTAAGATCAGACCCACTCTGTGCCTGGCTAGCCCTGAGTTAGTTAGTAGCTTTACATGCACAGTATCTGTGAGTTAGTTAGTAGCTTTACATGCACCCCTGCCCTACAACTTATGCGGGCCTTGCTGTCGTTACATCTCAGGGTTTCTCAACCTTGGTACTCTTGACATTTGGCACTGGATCATTCTTCCTTGTGGGGCTGTCCTGTCCCATGCATTCTAGGACCTTTAGCAGCATCCCTGGCCACCACCTTCTAGCTCTCCCTCCCCCAAGTTGTGACAATCAAAAACTTCTTCAGAATTTGCCAAATGTCCCCTAAAGGTCAAAATCATCCACTGGTATGTCCCCCATTTTACCAATAAGGAAACTGAGGCGAGGCCCCCAGCCAATAAACGGCAAACCTGGATTCCAGGTCCAGTCACACTCCTAACCTCAACACAGTAGTTTCCAAAGTGTGCTGCCAAAATGGCTTTTTCCAATGATCACGTATTTATTTTAATGAATATTTAATACATATATTTCTAACATGCAAAAGCAGAAGTTTATTTCTTAGGATGAGGGTAAAATAAAACAAGGTGAGTGGGTTTGTTTACTTTATTTATTTTTTATGTATTTATTACTATTCAGGAAAAAGTAGTACAGGTAGCAAAAGAGCACATACAATATGATGTTTAAACTAAGGAAAATGAAACCATCATTTGTCTGGGCACATATACGTGTGTTTTAAACACTATCCAGGAAAGCAAGGGGATGCGGGAAAGTTCCGATCATCTCTGGGGTGGAGAAGGACACAGGAAGGGTCCATGTTATTGTCAAATGCTCTGTTTCTTAACTTGGGTGGTGGCTTCATAGGTGTTCATTTGATTATGGTTCGTAAATATATATAAATTAGGTCTACTTTTGTGCATGTCAGATATTTTATTTTATAAAATAATTATAGAATTTTTCTTGTTCAATGAGTATAAATCAAGAAAATAAAACTCAAGCCCTAACCGATTTGGCTCAGTGGATAGAGCGTCAGCCTGCAGACTCAGGGGTCCCAGGTTCGATTCCAGTCACGGGCATGTACCTTGGTTTCGGGCTCACCCCTGTGGGGCGTGTGCTGGAGACAGCTGATCGATGTTTCTCTCTCATCTATGTTTCTAACTCTCTATCCCTCTCCCTTCCTCTCTGTAAAAAATCAATAAAATATATTTGAAAAAGAAAATAAAACTTGAGCTTTTTTTGAAAACACCACTAGAGAGAGAAAAAGAAAGAAAGAAAATCAAGATATTGGTAGAGCAACTGAGATTGAGGAAACACTGCATCAGCAGATGCTCCCGTTCCTATTCTGAGCTGGCCTCGAAAGGCACCAGAGCTCTCTCGCTGCCTGTGCTACCCCAGTGCCTCACACATAGTACATGATCAATAAATAGTGGCCGTGTTGAAAATTGAATGCTGATCCTGGCCCTTCTACTTGTCGCTCTGTGACCTTGAGTAGCAGCTGACAAACACTTGGGAGTGCCACTGGTCTTATGCCCTGGACTGGGTGCTGGGTGTGCAGGGTTAAGCCTCAGAACCAATCCCTGTCCCCCCAAAGCTCACAGATACTGGGCAGTGATGGATGCTCACATCCCCCGGGAATGGGATATGTGTGATATGCACCCCAAGGTATGACAGAATAATAGGGAGTCCAGAGGATGGCGTGGCCAGCCTGCCTGGGGAATGTAGGGATGACTTCTGAGGGGAGGGTACAGGACACATGGGCTGGGTATTAAAAGGTGGATTACAGTTCACTGGGCAGAGAAGAAGAGGCACAGACGTGCAGAACAGACCAATAGGCGCACACGGCTAGGGAAGCGTGAAAATTGAGTACCTGTGGGAGGCGAGGCCAAAGGGAGGGGTTGGAGTCAAATGCAGAGGGACCTGACAGCCATGTCCTGATTGGGGATTCATTACAGGGGACAGAAGCCTCTCACACTCATCCAAACAGCAGCGGTGTTCCTGTTACAGGATACAGCAGGCAGTTCCCGAAGAGCAGGAAGCAAAGACTAGCTGAGCCACCTAGAGGGCTGTTGGGGAGGGTGGGCTGAGATATTCCCCCAGGATGATAGCTGGCATTTACCAGACACTCACTGTGTTCTGCTGGAAGCTGTCCTTAGTGTTCCGGATGTGTTAACACGTTTAATCTTCACAGCAGCTCTCTGAGGTAGATATTTTATTTTCATCCCATTCTGCAGATGAGGAAACTGAGGCTTCAAGAGGTTAAGTAACTGGCTCAAGGTAAGGAAGCAGCAGAGCTGGGACTTGAACCCAAAGTATTCTAACATCGGATCCCAAGCTCTTAACTGCTGCCCTCTACATCCTTTCTCCAACCTCCTGTGTCCTCACTGCTCCTTCTCTCTGCCTCTTCCCTTTATTCTCAGGCTTCCCACAAAGGGTCAGCTTTCTCTGATTTTTTTTTAATATCTTCTCTGTCCCCTGAAACTTGGGACACACTTGCTTGGAGCTTGGGCTTATCAAGAAGCTGGTTGAAGCCTAGATAGTACTTGACCATTTAACTCAGAGACTCACCATCCATCCCCTGGGTCCCCCGAGCTCAGATTTTCAATGGTGGGCTGGCTGATCCCAGCCTGGACTTCCTATCCATGTCTGGGCCAGTCAGCAACAGGCGGGATCAAATTGTTCCTTTGTTTTATGTTTTTAATATTTTTATTGATTTCAGAGATGAAAGGAGAAGGAGAGATAGAAACATCAATGATGAGAATCATTGATAGGTTGCCTCCTGCACACCCCCCACTGGGGATCAAGCCCGAAACCCAAGCATGTGCCCTTGACTGGAATCGAACCTGGGACCCTTTAGTCCACAGGCCAATGCTCTATCCACTAAGCAAAACCAGCTAAGGCAACAGGATCAAATTGTATAAACATGGTGACAATACCAGCCCTTCAGCAAGTGCAGCTGAAGGAGAGGGACAAATCTATGAGAACAGGACAAAGGGGAGGGGCTGATAGATAAGTTTAGGGGCTGTGGATTTTCTCCTGAAATGTCCTGGAAATTTAGGAAGCAGAGAAATGATGAGATGATGGGATTGGATTCGTAGTTTTGAAGAAGACCCTGAGAGCAATTTATTACATCTGCTTGCATTGCTGCATAGACTACACACTGGCCCAGGTTCCATTAGTTTCAACAAATGTCCAATAAGCCCTTTCTCTGGCCCAAAACCTCTTCTTGATCCAAGGACTCAAAGGTAATTAAGCCGTGACCCTTAGACTCAAAAAGGTCGTAGTCCCAATGGGGACTATGGATCCAGGATGTCCATGCCTCCCTGGAAATCGCCTGCAAAGTCAGGCGATTGTGTGTAGCAAAAGGGTCTATAGCTTTCCTCTGATTTCTAACACAGCCTAAAGAGCTCATGCCCTGGGGTCAGACTGGCCTGGTGACAGTCTGGAGATAGAACACTTAGGGGGTATTTTGTGAGAATGAAATAAGGTATCGCATGGGAAGTGCTAAACACAGTGCCCAGCATACAGTGAACGCTCAGCAAGGGGTGACTATTGTCATTATCGTTAGTATCATGTTGTGAAAACAGCCCCCACCCCATAGTAGTGGGGAGCCGCTGTTCTAGCTCACTAGTCAGCAAACTATGGCCCACAAGTCCAGTTCAGTTCACTGCCTCTTTTTGTCAGTAGTTTTATTGAAACACATCTACGCATGTTCATTTACGTATTACCTAAGGCTGCCTCCATGCTTCAACTGCAGAGTTGAGTAGTTGCAACAATGAATTCATGGACTTCAAAGCCTAAAATATTTATTATCTGGCCCTTCATAGAAAAAAAATTGCCAACCCCTGGGCTAGATAATTAGGTTTAAATCATTTCAATTCTCCAAGCCAGTTTCTACATCTGTACAATAAATGGATTTGGATAAATCATCTTTTTAGCTCAACCCTCCAGTTATTAAGTGACTAGTGAAATGTGAAATGCTCCTGAATGTTGAGGAGCACTCTGCAGACTCAGGGTATTAGAGTGATCATCCCATTGGTGGCCGATAACTAAATCCCACTCTCTTCTCCTCACAGATCCTTGCCATAATCTCCATAATGTTCATCGTCCTCTCCACCATTGCCCTGTCACTCAACACGCTGCCAGAGCTACAGGGCGTCGATGAGTTTGGCCAGTCCACAGACAACCCCCAGCTGGCCCACGTAGAGGCCGTGTGCATTGCGTGGTTCACCATGGAGTACCTGCTGCGGTTCCTCTCCTCGCCCAAAAAGTGGAAATTCTTCAAGGGTCCACTCAACGCCATTGACTTGTTGGCCATCCTACCGTATTACGTTACCATCTTCCTCACCGAATCCAACAAGAGTGTGCTTCAGTTCCAGAACGTTCGCCGCGTGGTCCAGATCTTCCGCATCATGCGTATTCTCCGCATCCTTAAGCTCGCACGCCACTCCACTGGCCTCCAGTCCTTGGGCTTCACCCTGCGGCGGAGCTACAATGAGCTGGGCTTGCTCATTCTCTTCCTCGCCATGGGCATCATGATCTTCTCCAGCCTTGTCTTCTTTGCAGAGAAAGATGAGGAGGACACCAAGTTCAAAAGCATCCCAGCCTCTTTCTGGTGGGCTACTATTACCATGACTACTGTTGGATATGGAGACATCTACCCCAAGACTCTCCTGGGGAAAATTGTGGGGGGGCTCTGCTGCATCGCAGGGGTTCTCGTGATTGCGCTTCCCATCCCCATCATTGTCAACAACTTCTCCGAGTTCTACAAAGAGCAGAAGAGGCAGGAGAAAGCCATCAAGCGTAGAGAGGCTCTGGAGAGAGCCAAGAGGAATGGCAGCATTGTGTCCATGAACATGAAAGATGCTTTTGCCCGGAGCATCGAGATAATGGACATCGTGGTTGAGAAAAATGGAGAGAACAAGGACAAAGTACAAGATAACCACCTGTCACCCAACAAATGGAAATGGACAAAGAGGACATTATCTGAAACTAGTTCAAGTAAGTCCTTTGAAACCAAGGAGCAAGGATCCCCTGAGAAGGCCAGATCGTCTTCTAGTCCTCAACACTTGAATGTACAACAGTTGGAAGACATGTATAATAAGATGGCCAAGACCCAATCTCAGCCCATCCTCAGCACCAAGCAGTCAGCAACACACAGCAAACCAAAGGAAGAACTTGAAATGGAGAGCATCCCTAGCCCCATAGCTCCTCTGCCCACTCGTACAGAAGGGGTGATAGACATGAGAAGCATGTCGAGCATTGATAGCTTCATCAGCTGTGCCACAGACTTCCCTGAAGCCACCAGATTCTCCCACAGCCCTTTGATGTCACTCCCCAGCAAGACTGGGGGCAGCTTGGCCCCAGAGATGGGCTGGCAGGGAGCTCTGGGTGCCAGTGGTGGTAGGTTTGTGGAGGCCAACCCCACCCTTGATGCCAGTCATCACTCTGCTTTCCTTATTGAGAGCCCCAAGAGTACCATGAAAACCAACAACCCCTTGAAGCTCCGAGCACTTAAAGTTAACTTCATGGAGGGCGAACCCAGTCCATTAGTCCCTGTTCTGGGGATGTACCATGACCCTCTCAGGAACCGGGGAGCTGCTGCAGCTGCTGTCGCTGGACTGGAGTGTGCCACACTCTTGGACAGGCCTGTGCTGAGTCCAGAATCCTCCATCTACACCACAGCAAGTGCTAGGACACCCTCCCGGTCGCCCGAGAAACACACAGCAATAGCATTCAACTTCGAAGCAGGTATCCACCAGTACATTGATGCAGACACAGATGATGAGGGGCAGGTGCTGTACAGTGTGGACTCTAGCCCTCCCAAGAGCCTTCATGGGAGTACCAGTCCCAAGTTCAGTGTTGGGACAAGATCAGAGAAGAACCATTTTGAAAGTTCCCCCTTACCCACCTCTCCTAAGTTCTTAAGGCAGAACTGTATTTACTCTACAGAAGCATTGACTGGAAAAGCCCCCAGTGGTCAGGAAAAGTACAAACTTGAGAACCATATCTCCCCCGATGTTCGGGTGTTGCCTGGGGGAGAAGCCCATGGAAGCACACGGGATCAGAGCATCTGAACTACCCCATACGAAGGAGAGACTTATGGTGAGGTCCAAAAAGGAGTGCTGCTCAGCTTACCTGCCACATAGTGTTTCTGCATGAACTCTGAAGCAGAAAGGCTCTGAAAAGTCCCCAAAAAGACAAGAGACTCCAGAGAAAGCTCCCTAACACCTTGAGAGTCACAGCAGGTCTATTGGAGTGAAGTTGGCCAAGCCATAGAATATGGTACCTCCTTGTAACAACTCCACTGCCCTCTTTGGGAGATGACGTGAGCAGAACTCACAGTCACCACTACCACATTCTAGATATAACCAAGGCCACCTACTCCCCATTCTTCTCTCATGGCTATCCATCAGCCTCTGAAAGCAACATCTCTGATCCCTCCTGGCCTTGGCTGGAGAAGGATGCTAGAACACGTAGCTGATACTGAAAAAGTGAGTTGACTCATTTGGTATTGGGTGTTGCCTGGCCACCTCTAGGAACCCCTGTCCATCACCTCCTGGATGGATCCCACTGTTAGAGGCTACAGAGAATGCTTGTGTCATGGAGAAATCTCTGCACCATAAGCCACAATCCCAGCGCAAAACCCATACTCAAATGTCTTCATTGACTTCAGTATTTCATAGTACTTGAGATTTTATTTTGAGATACCATCAGGGTGAGTTGTACCACTTGTACTCTATTCTAATTGCCCTCTGGCCATCTGGGATGGGCTCAGAAGGCAGGCACTCAGCCAACAGTATGAACTCTGAGCATTGCTGTAGGGTTGAAGAGGGAAAGCATTTTCTGTACATCACTAGTGTAGGCTCAAAAGATATGCAAGTGTCAAATATGCAAAAGAAATAGCTTATTCAAAGAGACTGTATGTTACTGGAGAACAGAATAAAATCTGATTTTTTTTTAACCTGCAACAAAGAAAGGGGGGAAAAAAGTCCCCAATTGAAATGCCCTGCTCGGACTTTTGAATACTTCCTGCTGCTGCAGGGAAAGCGTCTACTATAATAGAATTTCTTTTTTTGTTTCCTGTGATATTCAAGTTTTTTAAAAAAGTTTAAATAAAAAGCACTTTATGTTTTTCAAAAATAGATTCTACCAGGGACAGCATCACCATCTTGCACTTTAAAAGAAGCACTATTTTCCATGGGCCACTTTTTGGGACTCCAGTTGGGTCGTTGCTATATGCCTGCATCCCACCACAGTGGATGATATTGAGCTGGTATTGCTGTCTGCCATGTCAAAGTCTGCAGGCACCTTCCTGCCCCTCTAAAGCGTCCCCTTAGCCCTATTGCAAAGAAGGGTACCTGGCCCTTGAGTGAGGCTTCTCATAAAGTCACGTGTATAGAAAACAGGCGCATCTCAGAAGAAGACAGGAGACGGTTGGGCATTGGGTGTTTTCCTGTCAACCAGCTGTCAGTGTGTTTTCAGTGTCACTGTCTGTATTAAAAGCTTGGCTCCTTTCTGCAGCCATCAATGCAGCCAGTACAGACAAAAGCAATAAGTTCTAGTGTGTTTCTTGGTGTTGGTGTTTCTGTCCTTGTTTGATGCACTGGCATTGGTCTACTTGACTTCAGTCTGACTGCATGGTGTTGTTGGCTGTTCCTTGGTTCAGTAACGTTGGGTTGAGCCGCTGGTTAGCGTGATGCCATGCTGTGGGCCCATCTGTCAGTAAAGATAACATGTTATGGATCTGCCTGTTTTTAATGCAATGGACCGATGTTGTTCTCTTCATACAATCCTGTTGGATGATGTCCCAAATACAATAGTGTATATCTGTCAGTCATCAGTTGTGACAGGCATACGTCTTCCTGATGGAATGAAACATGGTGTTGTTTAGCTGTCCTTCATACGATGTTATTGATCTGCCTGTTATTTCAATGGCACGATCCACCTGTCAGTACACAGATATCACAGAGTCGTTCTGCCTGCTCTCCTCACAGTGGCATGAGGTTGGGCCACCTGTCACAGATACGATGACATGGGGTCATCCCACTGCCCTTAAAAATGTGTATTCTTTGCTGAATACGCGCCTGGTTCACACTGCTTCTCAGCATCTCCAAGGACTGTGGATCTCTCCAAGAGGGGACAGTCCTGTTCTTTGCTGCATTAACAAAGAAAATGCGTGCCGGGGTATCTTGACTCTTCCAAAGTACCTTCAGAGTACTCTGGCAGCAAATGCAAAGGGACTTAAGGGACAAAGAGAGAATGAGGTCATCCAGAGAGAGGAAGCAGCAGCGCTCCGGGAGGGGGGGGGGGGGGGGGGAGGTTTTGCCGGGATCTCAGTGTGGGCTGGAGGCCTGTTGAGGAATGGCCATGGAGCAAGTCCTCCCTGGACCATCTCACATGTCTCTTCTTTGTTTTCATCACCATCCATGTCCGCCATCAGCACAAATGTGAAAATTCAGGGAAAACAAACAAATGCTTTTTGATAAAAGTAAATAGTTGTGATTTCTGATTCAGATATTTTTAGAGCTGATGCTATCTGTAAAAATTAATAATAATAATAATAATATAGTCTATTTTACATATCAGGAAAGTGAACATGTTTAAATATAGCCATATATAGTGGGAAGGAACTCACCACCCCTTCTTCAAACCAAGGCATTTCATTTGTTGGTTGAAGCAGACGAGAAGTGTACAGATTGGAAATTCTTTCTTCCTTTTTTTTAGAAAAAACAAAAACTAATAACCAATTGGTGCAACTCTCCTTGTAACCAAAGGCCCCTTCTGCCTTGTGTGGTCACGCAGGACCTAGCCCTTCCTTCCTCATGTATTTTGTCTGACCTTAAAGTAGCATTTTATTGAGTCACTTTTGAAGGATGAATTCAGAAGTATCATGAAGAACCTACCTATTCAGGCTGAACAGCCAGAGTCCTATAGAGTTCTTATAGAAACAAAATAATTGAAACTCAGCATATACTATGCTTAGAAAGTACTGTGTTCTGTTTTGTTTTGTTTTTCTTTTACTTGTGTATGTATCATGGGAATATATATAGCTTTTACCCTGGACCCGAACAATAAAGTGCTGTGAGTTTACCCGGGCCCTACCTGCCAGAAAGGAACATACTGAGATTTTTAACATGTGTACATTCTACCTGTACCTGTGTACATGCCCTAGGAAATCTTCCTAAGAACCTCCACTGAGAAGCTAACCTTGATCCACATGTCTTGATGGAGGACAGGAAAGCAATAGTTTTGGAAGCAGGTACCACTTTACCTTGGTGGTCCAAGTCCCACCCATTCCTGAGCCAATGGGAGTGGGAGGAAAAAAAAGCAAATCAACCCAAATAAATGAAACGAGGGGCTGGAGGCGGGTGGAAGCCTGGTCCTTTTGTCGAACGCAGTGAAACTTCTCCAGAATCCAGCTGAACTTGATTTCCAGCTTCCACCATTATCAGAGAGGGCTAGGGATCAGGTAGCTGTGCATCCCAATCACACAGGGGAGAGTCTGCGACCAGGAGAGAAAGGTGCGCAACCCCTTTCTCTCTTTGGGTAAAGAAAAACAACAGGATTTTGGTGCAGTAGATTTCTCGGTGCCTTCTTTAGGAATTTTATCTTAAGCACATTTAATGGGGAAAGAAAAAAGAGGAGAGAATGTTGTTTCCCGGAAGCCCCTTTCTCTAAAGGCACTGGGGGTCAAAAACAAAGAAAGAGATTGGGGCGGGGAAGGGGCAGGGGCAACATCTTGAGGAGGCCATTTCCTTTCAATCCATCTGGCTTGTCCCTGAGAATTGCTGGCAACACAAGACGTCATCAAACTGACTCCCAACCTCTCTTCCACTGTGTCTTGGTAACCGTAGCCTCATTTCTGCTCTTTCTCCTATTAAGATCCACCTTTCTAAGGAGAAAAAACACGCGCGACAGTATTCTCTTAAGAAAAGCTGTAATGTATTGTTTATGTTTGTAACCACTGTATATTTCTGTCTTGCTCCAAGTCACGGCTGGAGTGTCTAATCCATGGGCAAGGGGAACTTCAAAATTCATCAAGGACAAGGGTCACGAAAGCCAGGTCTCTACTTCTCTCCTTTTCTTATTTCTCTAGCAACTAGTCCCAAGCTTCAGCCTCCAATCAAGGAACTCTGAATCAAATGAGAACATGGTGAACCGCCTCCAAGGTTCTTTGGGAAAGAACTTGTTCTGTGGCTGCGAAGCTGGCAGGAGGAAGAAGGGGCTCACCAGAGTCCCCAGCGGGACAGCAGAGAGCCTCCAGCCCTGAACTGAATGTTCCTCGCCTCTCTTGGCCTCTATGACAGCATCCAAATGCGTTCACTCTGCCAGAGTGACCCAAAGCAGCCCTGGCTACACCCAGAAATAAGGGTTACCTCTGCTTCCTGTGGCCATTTTTCTGGCTCTGGAAGTATCTGATGTGTAGGACTACATCACAGATTGTCCACGCATCTCAGAGTAGTCTATTTTTCTGTTCAGATAAATATATGTGCTTTTAGCAAATTTATAGTAGGGCCATGGAGTCTGATTTGATTTGTAACATAGAATAACATTTTAGGAGGTTTGTGGTTGGTCATTATCGTAGCTAATGTTTTCTGGCCTTTTTCATTTACTCCCATCGTCCCTTGGACTGCTTTTTCTTTTCTTTCAGTTCTGATTTTGTAGGGGCGGGGGGAGATTTTAGGGTCTGACTTCCTCATTCAGGCATTTCCTGGCATGAAGCTTAGAGTCTGTTGACACTTACGGTCTTCATTCTGTCTGTGTGTTTCTCCTATTCGTTGTTCTTAAGAATCCAGGGCATAGATGCATGATTGAGAGCAGATGACCTTCAAAATTGGCATGGGATGTGGGCTGGTTAGCTGATTCCTACACACCTTTGGAGATCTGAGGGGACTGAGTTTTCTCATTCACAAAGATTTCAGAACCAAAAATCTCATGTAAGCAAACTTCCCACCGGCATTTCTGAGACCCAGAACACATCCAAGCCCTCCTGGCTGGCCTGTTGCCGTGTCTGGTGCCCTGCCCCCTGTAACATCAATTGGATCCGAAGGACAGAGCATTTTCTGGTTCTTGAGAACCTCGGAGAGTGTGCTGGGCTTTAGATCTCATCAACTTTTTATCAGTTCTTCTCAATCCATTGCCAGCAGCCTCAACAAAAAACAGTGGCCAGACAGGCTTGCAGCCAAACCCCGAGAAGACATGTCCCCAGAATCTGCCATCT
Organism: Murina feae; assembly: GCA_004026665.1. Lineage (NCBI taxonomy): Eukaryota > Metazoa > Chordata > Mammalia > Chiroptera > Vespertilionidae > Murina > Murina feae. Next base: position 38,196 of record PVJC01003426.1, read on the forward strand.
CATCTCCTCTTCCCTTTCCAGCTGCTGGCTTCATAGAGCCAGAGATTGATGGCAAAGACAGCTTCCACTCAACTAGGCCTCTGGGAGTTTCTGGACTGTCCTGATAATTAATTCCACCAGGTGGCTTCCAGCATTGGGTTGGCAGATGACAGCTCATGAAGCAGGATCTGCAGAAAAAGTGATTTTTTTCCATTCATCAACTCATGCAGGAAGATGAAGAATGCTCAGATAATCTCCAATTTGCAATCATTTAGATTTCCATATCCCACCACCACGAGCAACCGTGTCAGCTTCAGGGCCCTCTCCTCTGCCCAAATAGAAATCTGAGCCAAATCAGGACCCCCAGATGGCAGCGAATGACCCCCTTAGGAACAACCCCAAGAAGAAACTAATCCAAGTATGAATATATTCTTTTGGACCAAGGCCCTAATCAAAGTTTTCCCACCCCACCCCACCCCCAAATTCCTGGTAACCTGGTTTGAACTAAAGCCAAACAAAACAGAGAAGATTTGTTCAAACTGCTGCACAAGAACAAAAAGAAAGTTGTTTTTTCCATTAATGTCCTAGGTTTGATGCCCGGATAAGCAGACATCCTTGCTTCTGGGCGTTTTCATGTAGAAAGAGGTCGTATAATTTGGGTATCCATTCACTATCCGGGATTTTGTCTTAACCTGGAATTTCTTGGGAACACCCCAAAATTCCAACTTGAAGAAATGGATTTGGAAGGGACTCTGTTAATGGAGCAGCCCCTCCTCTTCACCTCTAACTCTAACTCTTCATTCCTCCCTGCAAAGATTCTGAAAAGATCTGAATGCTGGCCAGGGTGGGGTGGAGTGGGGCAGTTCACCTGGGCAAGAAATTACCTGCCTGCAGGATGGCTACATGCGGATCTCTGAAATGTTCTCTTGAATGAGGACAATGGTGGTCGATTTCAGCTCAAAGTAAGAAAGCACTTCTAATGGGTGGGGCTGCCTAACCATGGAACTTGAATGCCATGTTGGGTAATGACCTTTGTGACACCACAGTGTTTAGAGAGAGGCTAGATGATGTACCAAGTGGATATTGCAGAGGGATCCCTAGCATTGCATAGTAACTGGACTAAACAACCAGGGAAATGAAGTTCTCTCTCTCTCTCTCTCTCTCTCTCTCTCTCTCTCTCTCTCTCTCTCTCCCCTCTCCCCCCACCATGTGTGTGTGTGTGTGTGTGTGTGTGTGTGTTTTGTGTGTAGGTGGTTGGTGGTTTGAACATCCAGGCACAGACTCAAGGCAAAGGCAAGGAGCACTATTAGCAGAAACTCAAATGTCAGAATTTGGAGCTCTCAGAGGGAGTTCTAGATGGCACAGGATACCCTGACCCCATGCTCTGTATCATGGACAATTTCAATGACCCTGTTGATCACCCATCCAACCCATCCCCAGGGCCCTAGGAGGGTGAGATAATACTCGTGGTATCATCCCCCAGGCCAACCAAAAAGCAACCCCATCTCTGGCTGGCTGTCTCCTGGTGCTTCAGTCCTTCTGTCCAGACTCTATGCCCTCAGAGACCTGAGGATTTCGGTACAAAAGACACTATTATCTTTTACCCACTAGCCACCTGCTTACTGAACAAATGGCCCAGGCAATAGCAAATGGCACTATTCCAAAAGGGCTTTATTCCCCTGGCAAATAAAACAGGAAATCCCAGTCAAATCCTTTGGGATTTTTTTGTTTGTTTTTTCATTGAATTTATTGAGGTGACACACTTAATAAAATTATATAGGTTCAGGTGTATAATTCTATAATACATATTTTATTGTGTGTTCACCACCCCTATTCAAATCTTTTGAAAGTCCCCACCCAATGAAGGTAAATCCAGAAGGGCCGAAACAGAGAGCAGCCTATACTCAGTTTTACTGCAAGACAAGGCTTCTGCTGCCTCCAGGCAGAATGCCATCTCCCACATCTGTAGCCCCTTCCCAAGGTCTGGATGCTGCATTCCTCAAGGAGAGCATTTGACAAAGAGGTTTGAAAGTCCCCCTTAATTTATATTTGATGAGTTTGGAGGAGGTGGAGCTTCATCCTCAGGGCGATCCCCGGTGCAGGCAGTCTCAGGTTGTTTTATCATGAGATTAGGCAGGATATGTTTGAACGGATAGACCGAGCAGCTGCTAAGTTTTAAGATCCCCCTCTGAGGCTCTGTCCTGAGGAACAACTCAAGTTAATGACTGCCATGACATTACAGTCCTGGAAAAGGAAGGAAACTCCCAATTCTGTCCCATTAGGAATCTCTCAAGAGCTATGCATGCATCTCCTCACCTTACTTGCCTCCCTGAGCTAATCCAGGTTTAGAAAACCAGGCAGGAAGCACAGGAGAAGATGCTCAAGAGACGTGGACTTTTCCATGGCTTGGCTCATGGCTCCTGGTCTTTACTAGGGCTTTGGGCTCTCTCTCTCTCTCTCTTAGATGACCTTGACCTCTGACCTTGGTGTGCCTGCTAGGTGAGGAAGAGGAACATCAGCAGCTGCTGAGCTGGCAGCTGGTCTTTTGCTCCCCAGACCTATCCTGGCTTTAACCCAAGGTCAAGAGTTTGGGACACCATTTTCTGCACCAGGAACACAGGGTTATCCCCCAGTGTATGCCCTTGGCACATAGTGGTCTCTCAACTTCTGTGTTTGAGTAAATGTGTAAATCATTAACTTCTGAGTGAATGAATGATGAGCGAATGTGTGAGTGAATAGAGGAGTTTATTAGTTCTTACCTGGCTTGAGGTAATACTAACTGGGGAAAAAGGAGAAATGGGAGGCCCCTCCTATTAAAACCTGTAACAGCCCTACCAACAGCATCTGTTCTTTGACTCAATTGGGGACCAAGATGATGTCCAAGTTTGACACTTGTCTGCCCTAAGGACCTTGGCTTTTTCAGAGCTACACTTCAGGGGATCATTTGGGGCAGCCCCAGCCTCCTTTCCTACTCCCCTACCCTGTATCTTCAACCTCATACTCTAGTTTAGCTCACACATAGCCCATAGGAAGACCACAGAGTGGTTTTCCAATTAGCAAAGCCAAGGGTCTGAGACCTGCTAGGGGCAGAATGTGGGAGCTGACATCTGGAAACTGGATTGCATTTCCTGAGCCATGGGAGTCCAGCTGGAAGAGAAGGCCAGTCTTTCCTCCAGCTTTTAGAGCCAAGGGATTTCCTTTGTTCTGAGCCCCAATGCCCCCATGGTAGCATGTGCCCTGTCTCATTAGCTAAGACCCTCTGTCTCTCCCAGGAACCATGTGAGGTTGAGGCTTTTATGCCAGCAAAGCCATTCTGATCGCCCCACCCTCGATGGGGGACAAGCCAATCACATTAGCCATAAATGACCAATGTCCTTAGCTGCTCTTCTGGAGTCATGTTCTTAGTCCTGTTCATCTCTGGTCAGTTGACGTCTCTAGTCCTTCCTGTAAAGGTGACATAAGCATTATACACACAAACACACACACACACACTCATGAGGAAACCAAACAACCAACAATCTAGTTTCTTTTTATGCATGTGATGAGATGAAATTGTGACCTCCAGCTGCTGTTTTGTCTTGTAAAATACGTCCAAATGTTTAAGAATTTCTAAGCAAATGGTCCCTTAATGAAGTCTGCAGAGTTCAATAAAGAGGTATGGAGAAAACAAGCTTGGTGGTGTTTGTTTTCTTTTCTTAGGGGGCACGGGAAGGGAGAGGAGTGCAGGTATACGTGGGAGGCTGAATTGGGAGACTTGGAGGGGCAGCCCTGGCTGTTTCTCTTCACCTGAAAGATAGAGTATGAAAATGTCACTGCCTTGTAATCCCAATGTGCAAAGAGTGGTAACCCACCCCCATGCTGTGCTCATGGACCAAAGTCCAAATTCTGGTTACTTGGCTCTCGTGTCATTGATACCTGGGTATTCTTGGCCTTACTTCGCTCTCTCATAAAGATGTCTCACAATGCTTATAGGAGCCACACACAACTCTTACAGTCCATCCCCTTCTCTGCTTCATTGTTCTCCGTGACACTTACCACCTCTGAAACAATATATTTTATCTACTTATTTTATTTATTATTTACCTCCCTCTAATAGAACATAAATTCAGAAACTAAAAAGCAAAGACTCAGGAGGGTGAAGGGGAACAGAATATCCAAGGACTATGAATGTGTATGTGTGTGTTTTTTGCTTTATTTTACCCCACACAATTAGTAACATAGCATATATATGCTCTGTGCTTTGCTTTTCTCATTTCATACTGTGTATCTTGAAAATCATCCTGTATCAATACTCAAAGAGCTTCCTTGTTCTTTGGTGCGCAATGATCGCTAATCTCCTACAGCTGAATGTTCAGGTGGCTTCCAAACTTTGGTGTAACAAACAGAGCTGAAATGAATGGCCTGTCAGTGGTTCCTATGGGTTCTGCCTTCAAAATAAATCTGAAATCTGCATTTCTTGCCTCTTCACTGTCACAACTCTGGGCCATGCCATCACTCTCTATTGCCCAATAATCGCAGCAGCCTCCAGACCAGGCTCACTGTTTCCACCCATGATCCCTTTCAGGCTCTTCTCAACACAGTGGCCAGCGGGATTCTATCAACCTGTCACTCTGATTATATCACTTTACCATTAAAGCCTTCCAGAGGCTTCCCATCACATTTTGAATAAAATCCAAAGTCCTTGGCATGATCTGCAAGGCCATTTATCCCTAGGCTCCTGCCTGCCCCTTTGCTTTCACCTCCCCCTGCTCTCCCCTGAGGGTGTTCTGCTCCATCACCCTGTCCTCCTCACTGTTCTTCAAACATGCCTGATACAACCCTTTCCAGCCCCCATCACAGACTCTTCTACCCTCTCTGACCTCCTGTCCTACTATTCTTTACTTCTCTACTCTCCTTCAGACATATTGGCCACCAGTCCATTTTCCAATGCACCAGGCATCCTGCCACCAGAGGGCCTTTCCTCTGGCTGTCCCCTCTGCCTGGAGCATCCTTTCCAGGCTAGCCACATGGCTCATTCCATCACCTCCTTCAGGTGGCATCTCTGCAACCCCTTTAGCTGACAACCCTGTTTATAATAACAACCTCCCACACACACACACATACACAACATACACACATACACAAAAGTCTCACAATCCTTCCCCTCCTCTGCTTTATTGTTCTCCGTAATACTTGCCACCTTCTGACACATTATATTGTATTTATTTATTTTGTTTATTATTTATCTCCCTCCAATAGAATGTAAATTTCTCCTTCTGATAGAACATGAATTCAAAAACTGAAAGCAAAGAGAACAAAGACTGGGGAAAAAACCCAGAATACTCAAGGACTGTGGAACAACTAGAAAACATAAACATAATGGGAACACAAGAAACAGAAGAAAGAGAGAAAAGAACAACAGAAATGTTTGACACCATGATAACTGAGAATTTCAGCAAAGTAATGCCAGGCACCAAGCCACAGATCCAGGAAGCTCAGATAAATACCAAAAAGAAAAACTATACTGAGGCATATTACAAGTCAAACTAAAGAAAAATCAAAGATAAGAAAAAATCCTACCTGGAAGAAACCAGAGGAAAAAACAGGGCAATGACAGAGGAACAAAGATAAGAATTATTTGCCTTCTCCTCAAAAATTATGCAAGCAAGAAGACAATGAAGTAATATACTTAAAGTGTTGAGAGGAAGAAAAAAACCACCAACCTAGAATTCTTTACCCTGAAAAATTATCCTTCAAAAGTGAAAGAGAAATAAAAACTTTTTCAGATAAACAAAAATTGAAGGAATCTGTTGCCAGTACACCTGCCTTGAAAAGAATGTTAAAAGAAGTTCTTTAGAGAGAAAGACAATGATATAGGTCAGAAACTTGAATCTATATTTTAAAAAGGAAGACCATAAAGAAGAAATTAATGATGGTAAAATAAAAACTTTTCTTTTTCTTATTCTTAATTGCTCAAACAAATAACAATTTGTCCATAATAATACCAACAATGCATTTGATTTTGTATGCTTACATGTATATCTTATGTATGTAATGTATATATGTTTATGTATGCTATACATAAGTGAAGTGAGTGACAGAAATGATACAAAGGACAAGAAGGAGAAATTAAGATTCTTTTGTTTTTATTAGGTACTAACACTATCCATGAAATTGTATGGTGTTATTTAAAGGTAGACTTATATTAGTTGTAAATGTATATTGCAAACACTAAAGCAAGCATTAAAATGATGTTTAGAAAAGTATAATTAATTTGCTAAGAAAGGAGAGAAAAATTGAATCATAAAATGCTCAATTAAAACCACAAGAAGCAGAAAAAGAATAGAAGACAAAAAATAGGAACAAAGAACAAAGGCAACAAATAAAAGGCAGTAACAAATATAGCAGATATTAGTCCAATATGCAATAATTACTTCGAATATCAATGTTCTAAACATGCCAATTAAAAGACAAGATTGTCAGAATGGATCAAAAAATAAGACCCAATGCTATATGCATCACACACACACACACACACACACACACACACACACACCATGGGCAGTAAGTGCAAGTCTTTGCAGATGACTAGGGAGCTCACACAAAAAGCTGGTCTTACTGTACAAGATTGAAAAAGCACACAGACTTGAGCAGTCAGCATTGCCCAAAGGAAAGCAAATGGGAGGCTATCAGCACCCTACCTGACTTTGCATAAATGAGAGAAGGCAAATAATCTTAAGAACCACCCAGCCAGTGTGGCTCAGTGGTTGAGTATTGACCTATGAACCAGGAGGTCATGGTTTGATTCCCAGCTGGGGCATATGCCCAGGGTTGCAGGCTCAATTCCCAGTAGGGAGCATGCAAGAGGCAGCGATCAATGATTCTCTCTCATCATTGATGTTTCTATCTCTCTCACCCTCTCCCTTCCTCTCTAAAATGAATTTTTTAAAAAGTTTTTTTTTTAATCTTAAGAACCTTAATCTTAAGAACCTCCCCCTCCTCCCAAAGGTAACAAGAAATGTGGACAGATGCTTCCACAGAAAAGGACTGGGAAAACCTCTGAATCCTTAGTGGGCCTGGCCGGTAAAGGTATTTTTTCCCAAAGGTGACTGCTTCTTCAAATCTGGACAACAATGCAAGACCTTAAGAAACAAAACAAAAAATCAAGAAACCCAATAATTTTCATGTAACTGACCTGAAAGATTTGGAGATCTATAATTTTCTGATAAATAATTCAAAATGACTGTGTTAAGGAAGCTCAGTAAGCTGTAAGAAAACACAGAAAGACAAATCAACAAAACCTAGAACATAATACAAGGAGATAGAAATCACAAAAAAAGAATTCTGGAGCTAAAGAACACAATCAATGAAATGAAAAATGCAATGGAGAGCATAAACAGGAGACCTAAATAATGCAGAGAAAGAATTTCTGAACTCAAAGACAGGTCATTTGAAAGTATCCAGTCAGAGGAGAGCAATGAAAAAGAGTGAAGGCAGCCTACGTAAATTATGGATTATCATCAAATGAAACAATTTATGCATTATGGGAGTCTCAGAAGGAAAAGAGAAGGAGAAAGGGCAGAAAGCTTATTTAAAGAAATGTGGCTAGCCCTAACTGGTTTGGCTCAGTGGATAAAGTGTCAGCCTGCAGACTGAAGGATCCCAGGTTTGATTCCGGTCAAGGGCATGTACCTTGGTTACAGGCATGTCCCCAGTAGGGTGTGTGCAGGAGGCAGCTGATTGGTGTTTCTCTCCCATAGATGTTTCTAACTCTGTAAAATCAATAAAATACATTTTTAGAAAAAGAAATGTGGATAAGAACTCCCAAATCTGGGGAGAGATATAGACATCTAAGTTAATGAAGTTTATATGTTTCCAAATAGATTTAATCCAAAGAGATCTTCTCCAATACACATGATAACAAAACAGGTTAAAATTAAAGACAAAGAGAATTTTGAAAGTAGCAAGGGAGGAAAAAGAACTCATTAAGATTAATATACAAAAGTCAACCTCTTTCCTACATATCAATCATAAACAAGTGAAATTTGAAATTTAAAAATTACTATTTACATTAGCTACCAAAAAATTAAATAGGTGTAAATCCAACAAGTATATATAAGCTCTATATGAGGAACACTACAAAAGTATGATGAATAAAATTAAAGAACTAAATAAATGGAGAGATTTTTCATGTTTATAGATATGAAGACTTGATATTGTCAAAATGTCAATTGTTCCCAACTTGACCTATGGATTCCATGCAATCTCAGGCAAAATCCCAACAAGTTATTTTGTGGATATCAATCAACTGATTCTAAAATTTATACAGAGAGCTTTGCGCAGTGGCAGTATCGTAGCCAATGAGGTTTATCTGAGGCGCAATTATTGCTAAAAAAATAAAAATTATATGGAGAAGTAAAAGATCCTGAATAGACAACACAATATTGAAGAAGAACCAAGTTGGAGAACTGACATTACTCGACTTCAAGACTTAACTATAAAGCTGCAATAGTCATTCACTCAACGAATACTGGCACTTACATGTCAGCTGTGGGTAAGTTTTGCAATTCTGAGATAAATTAAGGCATTTTTACTTCTTTTATTTCCCCTTCTTTCCTTCCTTTTTTCCTTCCTTCCCTCCTTCCTTCTTTCCTTTCTTTTCTTTCTTCATTTCCCCTCCTTCATGCCTTCCTTTTTTCCATAACATTTATTGATAATTTCATGTGCTGTGGATCCCAGAGGCAGTCCAATGAATCCCACAGACCCCATTCTCAGAATAATAATTTTAATTGCATAAAACAAAATACAGCTCTGACTGGTTTGGCTTGGTGGATAGAGTGTTGGCCTGCAGACTGAAGGGTCCCAGGTTCAGTTCCGGTCAAGGGAATGTACCTTGGTTGTGGGCACATCCCCAGTAGGAGGTGTGCAGGAGGCAGCTGATCAATGTTTCTCTCTCATCAATGTTTCTAACTCTCTATCCCTCTCCCTTCTTCTCTGTAAAAAATCAATAAAATATATTTAAAAAATAAAAATAAATAAAACAAAATACATAGATTTACAAAGGAACCATATACTATTGAAAGTCAATTATCAAAATATTTTTAAATATGTGATATAGTAATACGTTATTATCAAAATAAGAAGATCTAGCAGTGGATATAATAACAAGATCTAGTAGTGGGTATAGTAGCCATAATTTCAAGATAGTGAAGAGCATAAATGCTACTTTTATATTTCTACAACAGCTATAATCTATGATTTTTATTAGTGACAATGTCACAAGTACTGCTAACACTACCATGGTTTGTTGCTGAAGGAAGGACTACATTTCAGTTAGAAATCAGACCCACCCAAGTTCATAGAGCCAGATCCCTGCATTAAGAAACTTTGAAATCTATTTCATGGGTCATGGCACTCTTTTAATCAATGAATAATTTAGACAAACTAGACCAGAATGAATCGATCAGGATGCATTGCTCATAATAAAGGTGAGTATAGACTTATGAAACTTTCCTTTCAAGTGTGTGTGTGTGTGTGTGAGTGTGTGTGTGTGTGTGTGTGTGAGTGTGTGTGTGTTTTACAGGTCATAATGCTAAAATACTCCCCTGCAACTCGTGGTTGGAAATATCTGAGAAGGCAGGCCCAGCACAGTCGCTGCCACATTGCAGATGTGTTTGTCCTTCCCTTTGGGCCCCAGCCAGACTCAGTTGGCCCCTCTCTGCCCTTCTGCCAACACACAGGATCCAAGTTCAAAAAAGGCTGTGTTGTCAGTGGCTACACAATTATTTCCACCCTCCTCAGGGAGAGGAGCAGGTGTAGCGATGCTCATGTCCTGAGCTCATCGCCTGTCTGGGAACATGCCCCTCCTGATGACCACATGTCCCCCCAGCAAATATTAGGAGAGCTGTTTGTGAGGAGCCAGCTGGCGGCATGTCTGGAGGTGCCAGGCTGCAAAGGTTTGGGGCTAATTAAACCACCTCTGATGAGGCCTGTGGGGAACTTGGGCCAGGCAGATATTTTTGAGTTTTTCTGTATGTGTGTTCTCCTTATTCCCAGTCCTGGCTATAGAAGGAGAGAGTCCAGGAAAGGATATTGGAACCAAAACACAAAAGGTCTAAGGGAATCTACTCTCTGGTCTCCAAAGGGGAAAGAAGACTGACACGCTGCAGATGGGAGGTTGAGGGAACAAATTCTTTGTCTGTCAAATTGTTAGCACTGAGCCCTGTGTAATCAAGAGGAAATTACTAAAGGGGAAGGTGGGCTTTGGGGGAGTTTTCAAACTGCAGCTCAATCCAGTGGTTCAGAAGAAAAACGTTGGTGTCTGAAGTAGCTGAGACCAAATTCTGGCTACAGTACTTCCTTGCTGTGTGACCTAGGGCAAGCCATTTTTCCTCTCTGATCGTTGGTTGTCTAGTCTGTAAAATGGGAAAATAATATCATCTACTTCAAGGGACTACTGGATGGTTTCAGTGAAAAGATATAAAATACTTAGCCCAAAGCTTGGTATACAGTGAGAGCTCAATTATGGAAGCTCTCATTGTTACCATTATTATTCCCACTGCGGCCTGGTGCCTACATCTGTGACTTAATGGAGATTTATCATCCAGGCTGGCCTTCTCACAACGTCAGAAATCATGAAATATAAAATCATACTAGTTAGCATTTATTGTGTGCCAGGTACAGCTCTGGGCACCTCATGCATTTGCTAATTAATTTTTAGCAGCAACCCTATGTAATAAAACCTATAGAATTATCATTATGGGTACCATCATGAATTTATTATCAACAACAACTGAAATTGTCATCATTCTTAACCTTACAGATGAGTTATCTTAAATTATCTATTGCCGCATAACAAACTACGCCAACACTTAGTGGCTTAAGACAATAATAAGCATTTATTACCTAACAGTTACTGTGGCTCAGGAATTCAGGGGTGACTTTGCTGCATGGTTCCCTGAGGAGAGACACTCTGGATGTTGTCATATCTATCTGTGGACTAAGCTTTATAGAATGTATTCATTTTCTTTATTCACCTCAGCTACTCAGCTGAGGCTTGACTGGGGCTTGGGGATCCACTTCCAAGGTGGCTCCCTCACACGGCCGGAGGTTGACGTGAAGCTGTTGGTTTGCGGCCTCCGTTCTTCCCAGGAAACCTTTGAGGTGTTTCTTGAGTGTTCTCCCAACATGGCTGAGGTCTTCTCCCAGAGTGAGTGATCCAAGAGAAAGACAGAAGCTGCAATGTCTTTATCCCCCAATTTTTTTTTTATTATAGAAAAACACACATAACCCAAACATTACCATCTCTAGCCATTAAGATATTAAGTAGACTCATCTTGTTGGGCAGCCATTAGCACCAGTCATCTCCAGGAATTTCAACTCGCAAAACTGAAACTCTGTACCCATTGAACACTAACTCCTCACTCCCCTCTCCCCGTGTCCTCTGGCAACCACCATTCTACCCTCTGTCTCTATGAATTGGACTATTCGAGCTACCTCATGTACGTGGAGTCCTACAGTCTTCTTGTGACTAACTTCTTTCACTCAGCATAATGTCCTCTAAGTTCACCATGTGGTCGTATGTGTCAGAACCCTCTTCCTTTTCAAGGTGGAATCGGATTCTATTGTCACTCTGTCTTTTTATCATCCAACCTTGGAAGTCACACTCGCTGTCGCTTTTGCAACATTTTATTGATCACACAGGTCAGCCCTGTTCACTGCAGAAGGGACGATGCAAGGGAGTGAATTCTAGGGGACGAAAATCATTGGGATTCATCTTTGAGCCTTGTTACCACAGAATTGAGTTCCCAGAGGTTTAATAATTTACCTAAAGTCACACAACATGCAAGTGACAGACTGGGATTTGAACCCAGATCACATGACATGAGTGCAATGGTGTCACTGCCCCTCTATCCACACGTCAACATGGCTTCGCCTGATGAAGGAAGAGGCACCTGGTGAGTGGAGGTTGCCTCCGCAGAAGGTCAGGAGGCCTGGGTTGGAATTTCAGATCTGGAAGTAATTAACCATGTGACCTTGGGCAAGTCACTGCTCCTGTCTGGGCCTCAGTGTCCTTATTTGGCAGGCAGGGGCAATAGTAACTACTTCGCATGATGTTGAGGTAAACAAAGAAAATGAATACATTCTATAAAGCTTAGTCCACAGATAGATATGCAGAAAGAATACATTTCCTTCTTTTAAGCTTTTTTCAATGTTTATTTACTAGATAATAATTCCACATGGTACCAACTGGAAAGGTATGAAAAGATCTGCAAGGAAAATATCCTCTCACTCAGTCTACCAGCCACCCAGTTTCCCTCTCCAGAGGCAACTACTGTTACTAGTTTCTTGTTGAAATATCACAGTTCTTTATTTTGTTAAACCAATCAAATTTCTAAGAACCTGCTGAGCTAGGGAGCCTGGGTCCCACCTGGCATGAAGGCATGGAGGGTGAAAGGGGGACAGGGCCTTCTAGTTATCAGTTATTTAACCACCTTAGTGACTTTCGGGATGCTCCTTGTCCCAGGCATGTAGAACCCTGAAAGCCAAGGGGAGGAGCTGGGATTTGAACTCAGGTCTGGAGCCAAGTTCTGAAGCATTTCATTACTCCACTAAAGTTTGGGGACTGGTTCCTGGCAGCATTAGGGAGAACATCAAAATTGCAAGCATGCAACTGCCCAACAGTGATGAATAGCACTGCCTCTTGCTGGAATGGTATGCATGACTTAGAGTTTTAACCATGGATAATGTGAAGATATTAAAAATTCCTCAGCTGTAATGTAAAGTTAGAAATAAATAATTCTAGACACAGCTGAGGCACTGCAGAGGTTTTGCCGATCCCTTCCCCCATCAAAAGCAAGATCAGGTGTTTCTTCTGCTCCTTCTATCACAGCCCTTCAAGTATCACAGGCTCTGACTCCGTGACTTCAGCGATCTAGTTAACCCCACAGATATGAGAACCAGACAGCCTGGGTTCAAATCCCAGCTCCTCTACTTTCTAGCTGTGTGACCTTGGGTAGGTTGTTTCACTAGGCTTTATGCACTGGAACTGGTAACAATAGTTCCAAGAACTATAGTGAGGATTAACCGTGTTGTCTTGTAAAGTCCCTACATGTTAGTTACTGTGGCTTGTCCCTCTCTGTACCAGACTGTGAGCTCCATGCAGGCAACAACCTTGTCTCCTCTGTGTTCCAAACACCCAGCCAGGTCCTAGGAAGACAAAGGTGAGTGACACCTGGTTTGTGCTCTCATGGGGTTTATATTCTCATGGGGGACACAGCCAAGAAATATATAGGCAGCTAAGTAAACAGGAAGAAGGCATAGGCTTTTGCTGGGGAACTATGGAGAAAATGAAATGGGCGGTGATATTGGAGGGTTGGGGAGTGTTACTCTAGTGGGCAGTCAGGGAAGGCCTCCCAGAGGTGGTGATTGTGAGACAAGGTCTGATTGACAGGAAGAAGCTAACCACAGGAAGCGTTGGGAGAGCAGACTTTCAGGCAGAAGGCACAGGAAGTGCACAGGCCCTGAGACAGGACCATTCTCAGGACACCTGGTTGTCTGGAGAGGGATGCGTGAGGACGGGGGTGGCGAGTAGGAGGTGGGAAAGATCAGCAGAAGCCCTCACACGGCACCTTGTCAAGCAGGGTGAACAATGTGGCGTTTTCTCTGAGAGCAGGGCTCAGCCCCTGGCGGGTTTAAGCCGGGGAGCAACATAGTCCTTACATCCCGGAGCCTCCCGTCAATGAGAATGGTCCCAGCCGAAATCTGGAGGCGCCTGCTCGTTTAAGGCAGGGTCCGAACTCAGCCTGGAGTAGCTCAGCCTGGATCACCACCATCCATCTGTGTCCCCGCCTCCTTGCAAGCCAGCCAGACTCAAGACCCCATTAATATAAATGAAGCCCTTTGCTGACTTGATTTCCAAATTAGTCCAGCCGTTCAAGATCTCTATTCCGGGAAATGTGAAATTTATGTAATGAAAATTAAAAGAGAAACTGGAGAAGCGGCTCCTTAAGTGCCTTCTTCCCGGGTAAGTGAGCCAGGTCTGTGCATCTGGCAGGAGATGGATGGAGGCGCCACCCAAGGCTGCTGCAGCCTATGACCCACAGGGAGGCAGGGAGCACGTAGGCTGCAGGCTGAGGGGTAAGCCCTGAGACCCCCTTTCTTCCCTCAAAAACAAGAGCCATGATAAATAACAGCTCATGTTCACTGTTAAATGCACAGCCCTGTTCTGCGTACTTTGCTTACATTGGTTATCTCATTTAACCCCTCACAACAACCTGAGGGGGTAGGCAATAGCCTTTTCCCCACTTTCAAGATGGGGAAAACTGAGGCTTATATTGGAGTACTTCCTTGATCAAAATCATACAGCAACATAGTGGCCAAAATGGGACTCAGGTCTTTTGTCTTTTACCCCCCACAGACCTTCTTGTCCAGAACTCAGAGAATGTGGAATAGAAGGAAGGCTCCGGAGTCAAAGAGACCTGGGTTCAAATCCAAGCACCAGCTACTGACCTGCTGTGTAACCTTGGACAAGCCACTCCCTGAGGCTCCATTTTTTATAATCGTAGCCCCTCCTCCATGTAAAGATCCCAAGCACAGGATTTCAGATGCTCTCTCACACTGTTGTGTGTGTTTTTAAAGGGAGGGAAAAGGTAACCTCTTAGAACTTAAAAAATCTTAGGGTAATGGTTCAGGTATGGTTAGATCCAGGGGCTCCAAAGATGTCAGAAGGGCTCAGTTGTGTGTGTGTGTTTTTTCCTTTCTCTCCACATAGTAGACCCTCTCTAGGAGCTCCAGGGAAATGGCATTATTACAGCTAGAAATCTTGGTTCAAAGAGAGCTTCTTTTTTTTTTTTCCCAACAGGGCAGCAAAAGTCCCAGGATTCACTCCGATTGGACCAACATGGATCATATGCTCATCCCATTACCAATCTCTACAGCCCAAGGGATGGACTATGTTGATTGGGCCACCTGGATCATATGGAGCTAGGGGGAGAGGCTGCAGAAAGCCCAGGTTGAACCACTTGTGAATGCTAACACTGCAGGTGGAGAGAGTGAACATTGATAAGGGATGTTGCTTAAGACAGCAGGAGGAAGTGACCGCATAACCGGCCACTGCAGGTCCAGCTTCCAGCTCCTGGAGGAGCAGCTCTCAGACTTGGGTCTGACCTTCTGCACCAGGTGAGAGTAAAAAACTAGCAATAATAATATATGTCCTAGCCCTAGCCAGTTTGGCTCAGTGGATAGAGTGTCAGCCTGCACACCAAATGGTCCTGGGTTTGATTCTGCTCAAGGGCACATACCTTGGTTGCAGGCTCCTCCCTGGCCTGGATTCGTGCAGGAGGCAACCAGTTGATGTAGGCAAAGATCAATGTGTTTCTCTCACTGGAAGTTTCTCTCTATCTTTCCCTCTCTCTTCTCTTCCTAAAAATCAATGAAAAAAATATCCTTGAGTGAGGACTAACAAAAAATAATTTTTAATATTAATAATATATTCCCTAGATCCTTCACATATGTTAACCAGCCTAATCCTTACATGTAAAAGAGAGGTTACTATTACCATCATCATTTCCATTTCACAGGTGGAAAAGTAAAGCAAAGAGCTACTTGCTCAAGGACAAATGACTACTGACTGGCAAAGCTGAAAACATATGGAAAAACCATGACCCCAACCCCCATGCCGGGTGCCCTGTAAATGAGCAAGGGGACTCGGTTCAAAGCCTCTGAGGTGTGCTGGGCTGAAGCTCGTGCCTTATATAGAGGCATTGCAACTCAGCTGTGGCTCTTCATTGGCAACACCTGGAAACGTGAACCCACTATGGCATGTTCTAATTTTCCCAAATAGTCAGAGTTTTATGTGAACTCTCCTGACTTTAACATAGGGACTCAGTTGTTTAATTTAAACATCAGGCAATCCAATAAATCAGCATCATTCTAGATGTCTAGGCAGGGTCAGCTACAGAATGAAAACTCGGGGCATCCTCTTTCAAAAATTATTAAGAATTTAAAGACAGGCCCTAACCGGTTTGGCTCAGTGGATAGAGCATCGGTCTGTGGACTCAAGGGTCCCAGGTTTGATTCCAGTCAAGGGCATATACCTTGGTTGTGGGCACATCCCCAGTGGGGAGTGTGCAGCAGGCCGCTGATCGATGTTTCTCCCTCATCGATGTTTCTGACTATCTCTCTTCCTTACTCTCTGTAAAAAAATCAATAAAATCCAAAAATAAAAGAATTTAAAGACGGTGGCTGTAAAGCATTATATACCAAACAACTGCCCGGGATGCACATCCATGGAGCCAGTCCTGCCTCTCGGTAATCCTAAATACTTGTTGAGACAAAACGGACATGACACCTACAAGGTGTCAGGCATAGCTTTATATGAAAACCAGGGGCTCAGATCACAAAAATTTGTGCACTCAGGGGTCCCTCAGCCAGGCCTGTGCCCTCTCGCAATCTGGGACCCCTCGGGGGATGTCCACCTGCTGGCGTGCCTGGCCAGCCTGGATGAGGGGCTGATGGCTGTTTGCAGACTGGCCAAGCCCCCCAGGGGGGACCCTCAACCCATGGGGGTGTGGCCATCCTGGGTGAGGGGCTGAGGGCCGTTTTCAGGCTGCCCACAGTCCCTTCAGGGTTCGGGTCCCTACTGGGGTACCTGGCCATCCTGGGTGAGGGGCTGAGAGCTGTTTTCAGGCTGCCCACAGCTCCCATTGACCCAATGTCCCAGCGAGGCTGGCCGGAATCAGGTTTCTGGGGTTTATTTATCTTCTATAATTGAAATGTTATTGCTGTGAGCCGAGGCCTAGGCAGGCAAAGGAAGCCTCCTGTTTGCTTCAGCTCCATGGTTTCTATAATTGAAACACTGTTGTTTGAGCAGAGGCCCACAGGCCTAGTCAGGCAGTTGCAATGGAAGCCTCCTGCTTGTTCCAGCTCCGTGGCTGCTGGCCGCCATCTTGTCTGGGTTAATTTGCATAAGCTGCTCTGATTGGCTGGTGGGTGTGGCTTGGCTGGTAGGCATGGCTTGGGTGTCTCAGAGTGATTGTCAATTTGCATATTACTCTTTTATTAGATCAGATGGGAAACAATTATCAAGCACTCACTATGTGCTGCCACTGTGTGTATAAATACATTTAAACCTCGCAGCAGCATTATTCTATTAGTCCCATTTTCAGATGAGAACATTGGGGCTTAGGGAAGTGAAATCTTTTGGTGCTTGATAGAATTATCTGAGGTGGTGGGGGTGAGGGAAAATAAACGGGAAGGGGTAAAATAAGAGAGGGAGAGAAAGCCGAGAGGAAAATGGGCCATCCAGGCCCATCTCCCAAACGGGGTCGCATTCAGGTCTCTGCCACGACCGACCGACCGTGTAGAACTTGGGGCGGCCGCCACAGCCCCAAGAAGGGCCTATGGTATTTCTGAATCACGGTGCCATCCGCCCCGGCTTGGCTCCTCTCCAGCGATCCAATTACTAAATGCAGCCGCATTCTTTAAAAATGTCTTTCCTCTTATGTAATGCAATAGTGACAAACGCCAAACAGATGGTGCTGTGACAAGCTTTTTAAAAGTTGATTAGGAGCTCGTCTTTCAAAATTAACGTAGGGGCATTTAAATGAGCTTCAGCTGGCCACAGAACTCCATCAAGATAAGTCACTTGATGAATTCATTGGCCACGCTCACCTCCTCCCAGCCAGGGTTTGACAAGAGTGACAGGTGGTCGAGTTGACTTGGGAGCAGCAGTAAGATACCTGGTTTGAATGCAATGGAGAAATCCCTTGGGCCTCACAAAAGCCCAAAAAGCTGGAACCTCTGCATTTAATAATTACCAACATTATTTTTCCCCCAAACTTTTACATAGTCTTCGAGAGGACGGACCACCTCCCTCTCCTACAGGGAAATGGGTTAGTCAAAACTATGTCAGATGTTGCCAGAGAGCTGTTTCCTCACCCCCACCCCACCCCCTTTCTCAGTATTCAGGGATGAGATCATTCCATTTGGAGCCAATTATAGATGGAGATGTACAGAGAAACCTTCTCGGAGCCCTATTCTCCCATCATCACAGGCTGTATCCTGCCAGGATGGGCAGGAACAGGAGGCTGGATGTCCGGTCCCAAGTTCAATGTCAGGGTTTGCGAAGGCCATGCATTCCTAAGCCATAGTGTGGGTCTGTTATGCTAGAATGCTGGGCCCTAACTGTTCCCACCACAGCCTCTGCCTTCCTGCTCAGCCGAGAGCACATGCTTCAGAGCCCAGTTCAAATCCCAGCTTCGGTATTTCCTAATCACACAGGACTTTCCTGAGCCTCAGTTTCCTTATCTGTAAATGGGAGGGGGGGGGAAATCACCTACCTTATAGGGTCACCAAGGGATTAAAACAAGGCATCACTGCCCTAACCGGTTTGGCTCAGTGGATAGAGCGTCGGCCTGTGGACTGAAAGGTCCCAGGTTCAATTCCAGTCAAGGGCATGTACCTTGGTTGCGGGCACATCCCCAGTAGGGGGTGTGCAGGAGGCAGCTGATGGATGTTCCTCTCTCATCGATGTTTCTAACTCTCTATTCCTCTCCCTTCCTCTCTGTAAAAAAATCAATAAAATATATTTTTTTAAAAAACAAGGCATCACTGTTTAGGGGTGAAAAAATGGTAGCTATGAAGGACTCTCAAAAGTATATGCTACAGAGCCAGGGTAGTTCAGGCATTCACAATCTGCTTGGGAAGACAGCACAAACACAGATAAAATGATTTCCACATAAAACGGCCTCCGACAGCCAAAAGAAGTGTAGGTACAGAGACAGGAAGAGTTGGCTCCCAGGAAACCTGGCCTGGATGTGAGTTGGGCAGCCACTCGCTGGCCTCCTGGCTGATCTGCACCCCTCTCTTCTTCACGCCCCAGCATCTTGCCCCAGACTAGCATACACAGCTGCTGCTGAAAAGCCTACCCAGTGACTCGTTCACTCTCAGGGAAGGGGAACAGACAGGGACTCCCAGAAGCACCCAGAGTCCCGGTTTAGGAAGGAGGATGGGAAAGCAGCAACATTTGGGCCAGCTCCTGCCCAGCCTCCAGGACAGCTGAAAGATACACCCTTCCCCCAACTCCATTCTCTGTGCTCCTGGGTCCAAAGGCCTATCTCCCAACCTGAGAGGCGAAACTGAGCCGGCACACTCCTAGCAGGGTACAGGAGTCACGGCTCCCCAAAAGCTCTGTATTCCTTACAGTGGTGCTTCCCCAAGTGGCAAGTGGAGAACTCAGTCTGAGATGGTTTTACACCAACCCAGCATGGGACATTAAATAATAGACTACAAGATGGTTTACAACGGCATTGAATATACTAAAAAGGGACTGAATGGTACCCTTTAAATGAGTAAATGGTATGGTATATAAATTGTATCTCAATAAAGCTGTTAAAATACATATTAATAGATGGGAGGGGTCATGGGGTTAAAGGGGGTCATATGTAATACTTTCAACAATAAAGAATCTATAATAATAAAAGGATAGCATGCTAATTAGACCAGACAGCCGAACAACCTTCTGGACATCCTTCCGGATGAAGCCACAGTGGCAGAGCTGAGGCAGAGGCAGTTAGGGGCAATCAGGCAGGCAGGTGAGTGGTTAGGGGCAATCAGGCAGGCAGGCAGAAGGGTTGGGGCAATCAGGCAGGCAGGGCAGCAGTTAGGGGCAATCAGGCAGGCAGGCAAGTGGTTAGGGGCCATCAGGCAGGCAGGCAAGTGGTTAGGGGCAATGAGGCAGGCAGGCAGGGCAGCAGTTAGAAGCCAGGGGTTCCATATTAAGAGAGGGCTGTCCAACTGCTGATTTAGGCCCGACCAGGTCTAAAGCAGCAATTGGACATCCCCCAAGCGGTCCCGGATTGCAAGAGGGTGCAGGCTGGGCTTTAGGGATTTCCCCCCTCCCATGCATGAATTTCATGCACTGAGCCTCTAGTTATATATAACAGTTAACTCCCAAGGGGAGAAAATTAGTCCCTTTTGAGTCTTGTAACTATTCTAATTTGTCAGAAATCCAAGTCTCCATTAGATACCAATGGGTCCTTACTATCTCTCACACACACGCAAATTTCTTGTTTGAATAAGAAGAGAACAGATTTTATATGCTGGGCTCCTTGGACTGGCAACAATACCTAGCCATACTTGTTTAGTTTCCATTATGTTCATTTTTCTAATTGCCTTCTACTTATAGCAACTGATCATTCATCTATTTGTTCATTTATTCAACAAATATTTATTGAACATTATTTCGTGCCAGACATTGTTCTAGGCACAGAGGACAGTGCAGGAAATAAGACAGACCAAAACCCTGCCCTCATGGTGCTGATGTTCTACTAGTGTAAGGAATCTTAGCAGTAGATGTAGCTCATGGGTTTCAAATCCCCACTGTGCCACTCACTAATTGGATGATCTCGGGCAAGTGGTCTAACCTCTCTGTGCCTTCATTTCCTCATGTGTAAAATGGGGATATCATTGCACCTAACTCAGGATCTATGAGTCAATATGTGAAAAGAGCCAGAACAGCACTTGGCACTCTGTGGATACTTAATAAATGTTGACTACTATTATTTATTTTCATTTCTAGCTTGATAAAACATTCCTCTTTAAACACACGTATTTAAGCTGTCTTTTAAAATAAATTTATTTAAGTGGAAAATATGGGAGAGGAGAGTCCATAAAAAGTAAGTGTACAGCCCTGACCAGTTTGGCTCAGTGGATAAAGTATCGGCCTGTGGACTGAAGGGTCCGAGGTTCGATTGCGGTCGGGGGCATGTACCTTGGTTGTGGGCACATCCCCGGTGGGGAGTGTGCAGGAGGCAGCTGATCGATGTTTCTCTGTCATCGATGTTTCTAACTCTCTGTCCCTCTCTCTTCCTCTCTGAAAAATCAATAAAATATATTTAGGTTTTTTTTAAAAAAGTAAGTGTACAGGTAAGGAGGACAGGGCAAAAGCCACAAGTGTGCGTAGGAGAGGATTTTGGGAAGCCGGGAACTCCAGAGAGAAGTTAGTAAGGCTCTGACTAGTTGGCACTGAGTAGAAACATAAATCTATTTTCAGTGCCAACGTAAGGACAAGGCTTATCCCTTCAGTCTCATATTTGCAGGCTTCTCCCCACTCCCTGACCCTGTGGGTCCCAGGGAAGCTCTGAGACAGACGTTTCCCTGGGAGGCCTTGGAAAGGAGGGGTCTGGCAGTTAGGGGGCTGAGACGCTAGATGAAGACGAGGCTATGGACCTCTGGGCAGGAGCAGTCCAGGAGCTGCCCAAGCCTCTCCCACGTCCCTCGGCACCGGGGGTGGCCGGCCGCTTGCCACAGCAACAGCTGGTTCCTGCAAGAGACAGTCGTGGCTCAGTGGCATTGAATCTCTAGACTCCAGGACACTTGCTGTGTGTGCCCCTTCCTCCATGAAAAAATACTTTAAGTCATAGTTTACAGCAGCATTGTAGAGAGATGAACATAATCCAGGCTGGATTCATTATTAGATTTCATGATGATTATATATTTTTTCTTCTGATTTTAAAAGGAATTTTAAATGTTTTACATTTTCCCAGATCCTAAAAGTGGGTAGGCACTGGGCACTATGTCTACTGTGCCTGACGGAGAATGGCCCTGAGCCAGCCACAGTGCCCACTCCAGAGACCACGTGGGCAATCCAGACTCACTTCTTAGAGTGTGGGCGGGTGGCAAAGCAGGAAAGTTGCTTAACCTCCTGTGACTCTTTTCAACACAGTGGAGTCATTAAAAACACAGGCCCTGCCCTGGCTAGTGTGCTAAGCAGTTAGAGTGCCATCCTGTGCACCGAAGGGTCACAGGTTCGATTCCCAGTCAAGGCACATACCAAGGTTATGGGTTCAATCTCTGGTTGGGGCACATGTGTGAGGCAACCAATTGATGTTTCTCTCTCTCTCCCTCTCCCTTCCTCTCTCTCCTCTTTCTAGAGTCAAAGAAAGACATATCCTTGGGTGAGGATTAAAACACACACACATACACACACACGAGGCCCTGGAATCAAGGAGTGTCATGACCCAACTGCTAAGAGTCTCTACCATCTCTTCAACAGACAAGAAATATCCATAATCTCCACCTCTGTGAAGTTTTAGAAGGTTCTGTATGATGCTGTGTACAGAGAAAATAAAAATGATCATGGCAGCCTTACCCTATTTGGCTCAGTGGATAGAGCGTTGGCCTGCAGACTGAAGGGTTCCAGGTTTGATTCCGGTCAAGGGCACGTACGTTGGTTGCAGGCTCAATCCCTGGCCCTGGTCAGGGTGCATGCACGAGGCAACCAATAGATGTGTCTCTCTCACATCAATGTTTCTCTCTGTCTCTCTCCCTCCCTTCCACTCTCTCTAAAAATCAATGGAAAAATATCCTTGGTGAGGATTAAAAAAAAAAATGATCGGACAATAATAACTAATGTTGCCACCTATAAGAATGAAAGCTCTACAGCTATAAGTCAGCCACGTGGATGAACCTTACAAACCTCACAGTGAGCTAAAGGAGCCGATTCCAAAAGGCACACGCCTGCATTATTTCATGTATTTAAACTCTGGGGGGAAAGCAAGATTAAACTATAGTGTTTAGGGATCTGCGGCGAGTAGAGCTATTAAAGGAACTGTGCAATGGCTTGCCATGAAAGTCAGGATAGTGGTTTCCTTTATGGTTAGGAGCAGTGGGGGGGGGCTGGGAGGCTTCTGTTCCTTGCCTGGGTCGTGACTTCTCACATGTGTCTCCTTTCCAAACATTTAGTAACCTGTTCATATATGCTTTAGCCAATTCTCTGTAGGCATA
Organism: Murina feae; assembly: GCA_004026665.1. Lineage (NCBI taxonomy): Eukaryota > Metazoa > Chordata > Mammalia > Chiroptera > Vespertilionidae > Murina > Murina feae. The sequence continues at coordinate 60,942 of PVJC01003426.1, forward strand.
ATTCAAATCTTTTTTAAACTGCGAAATGACAATAGTAACAACTACTGATCGAGTGCCTATTATAAGTGCTAAGCTGTCCTAAGCTTCTAAGCAACAGTGCCTGGCACACAGTAGGGGCTTCACAAATGATAGTATATAAAGTTACCATGATTGTTGGCATCCTCATGATACAAAATGGAGCTAATGTTTCTTGTTTCAAAAGGGCGTGGGGGCCTGAATGATGCAGAGCACCTCCCTGGTGCCCAGCACACCACAGGTGTGTGACTATGGCAAGTGTTCCTCCTGCTAGACCCAAACTCAGAGACACTTCTCAGGCTAAATAAACCCACCTAAAAATCCCCAACTGACAGGCTAATCCCTCCCGGCCCAGGCCCTTTGCAAGCCTGCCCTCACCAGCTGCCCACAGAAAGAATCCAGCTGACAGCTCCCCTCTGTCCTCACTTTGATCCTCCTCCTCTGCCAGTCCTGCCTGGTGAGCTCATGCCCCAGTCAGGCCTTCCGTCACCTGTTGTGAGCCTGGGTATGGTGGGAATGGAGAGAGGCGGCTCTCCCGGCGCAACCCTGGCTCTGCTTCCCATCCCTGTCCCTTCCTGCGACCCTCATCTCAGCCTCACCAGAGTGCCATGTCCCACATCCTGAAATATTTGCATCCAAAAGGAGAAATCGGGGATTAATCTGAGTGTTAGGGCTAGAAAGGCTTGTCCGAAGATGGTGAATAAACCATCTCAGAAGGCTCTCAGAAGTGAGCATCCAGCCCAAAGAACACATCTCCAATGGTAGAATCTCAGGTCTAACTGGGAGAGAGAGTCGAGTGGGGTGGGCAGAGTGGGTCTCTTTAGAATGTGATAATATTGTTTGTCATTGATTTATTGGGCACCTACTATGTGCCAAGTTCATTGTATCCATTACATCTCATTTTCACAAAGTACGTACGTATGACATCCATTTCATGTTAGACATGACAATAGCAGCTTCCGCTTCTAAGTACCTATGAGGGGCCAGGTGCTGTGCCAAGGGCAGGGGATCATTCCCACATCTCAAGTGGTGGGGACAGTCAAGTTCAGGTGGAGGGCTGGCCCAGAGTCACACAGCAAGTAAGGGCCAGAGGTGGGGTTTGAGCCTGGATCTCTGCAGCCTCAGTGCCTCTTGTTCAGGTGCATCTGTCTGTAACACCCTATTTGTCACTGGCATTCGCTGCTCTAGGTCTGCAGTGAGGCGGGGCTGCTCAATTTTAAAAGGAAAGAAGTTCTCTTTGAAACGGGAGAACTCCCTGGACAGACAGACCCCAGAGGGTGCTCTCATTCCTACAGTATAATAATCTCCGCACCGGAAAAGCACTGTCGGGGGAAAGAGTCCAGAACGTGGCTCAGGGATCAGAATGGTGTAAGCTTAAATCCCAGTTCGACTGCTTCCTAGGTGTGTGACCTTCAACCTCTCTTTGCACCCAAGGATCCCAAAAGTATCCACTTTGGGTTCTAGGAATGTTTCCATGCCACATTGTGTGTTAATGTGTCCTTACCTCCTAACATGCTCCCCCCTCTCACTCCACCCAAGGCCTTTACCCTTGCTGTTCCCTCTGCCTGGAACACCTTCCCCCACATATCCACCTGGCTCCCTCCCTCGTTGCCTTCAGATCTCTGTTCAAATGTCACCTCCTGAGTGTCACCTTCCTTGAAAAGCAACAACCCCCAGAAATTCCTCCTCATTCTGTTTTCTTTTCCTAACATGTGTCACATCTGACAAATTACAAATTTACCTGCCTAATGTGTGTTTCCTCACAGCAAAATGTTGTCTCCATAAGAGAAGGGACCACATCTGCCTTGTTCACTGCACCTCCCCAGTGCCCCAAACATTGCCTGGCACATGCTCAGTGGTAAGTGCTCAACAAATATTGAATGAATGAATGAATGAATTAATTAATTAATTAATTAATTAATATAAAGCGCTTAGAATAATGCTCAGCACATAGTAAACATTCAATAAACGTTAGCTGCTATTATAATTAGTATGCTAAGTGCTTCCTGAGACACCTGTTCTCGTGGGAAGCGGTCGAGGGGGCTGATTTAATCCAACTCTAGGTCAAATCCTGCTGTGTGACCTTGACTAAAGCACACTGCCTCTCTGAGCCTCAGTTTCCTCATCTATAATATGAGAGTCGCCAAACTTGCCTTTTAAGGGAATTTTGAGGATTCCACAATAATACCAACCCCCTTTTCTTGAGCTCTTTCTGGATGCCAGGAGGTATGCTAAATCCTTGGCTTGCACCATCTTGCTTAACCTTCACCATTGCTCCATGGGGAGTTCATCTTACTATCTGCATTTTCAGGAAATTGGAGTTCAGGAAGGTTATGAGATTCGCCCTGGGTCACATAACGGGAAGTGGCAGGGGCTGCTCCTCCTCAGACACTGAGACCAGGACCTGCCGGGGCCTCGCCCTGACCAGGCAGCGGCATCTCGCTCCTGTGGCACCATCGCCCCTCATGCAGCACAGAAGCCCCGGGCCCGGCAGTCACACTTCCCATGCCCCAGTCCCACTGCTCACTTTCTGGCCCCGCCGCCGTCCCCGTAGCAACGTCGGCTCCTGGCATCCTGGGCAGGCCACTCACACCTGACACAGACCAGGTGGCCCTGGGTCAGATACTTCGTCCACTGGGCATGGGGTGCCCTCACCTGCCGGCAGCTCCCTGGAATGGGCCCCAGCTGGAACTGGACACAGTACCTGCAGCCACACAGGGAGACACCATCCCAGGCACTTGTGAGCGCTCACAGAGCACCCACAGTGCACCTGGCCCTGCGTAGGCCGAGGCTGATGCAATTTCTCTCTGGTACAGAACCTTTGGGGCAACCCAATCTGCAAAAACAGGTTGCATTCAACAAGAGGCATGGCTCCTGCTGTTTTAAGTTCACTTCACTGAGGGCTATGGCCAGGCCCTCTTCCAAGCACTATATCCAGAAGACTGTATGATTTCTTTCTCATCTGTCTCCTCACAAGAATGTCAACCCCACAAAGGCAGGAGTTTCTGTTTATGCTGTTCACCATAGTGTCCAACTCCTAGAACAGTCCTGGCTCATAAAAATGTGCTGAATGAATCATTTTTTAGTCCAATGGAATAAGGAAATCCTGTGAGATAGGTGTTGCCCCAGTTTACAGATTGGGAAACTGAGGGTCAGAGAGTTGACTTGTCTACAGTCACAGCTAGTAAAAGGTTGTGCCTAAAATGGAACCATCAATAAACCCCAAAAGCCTAAACTGACACTCCTAACCACTCCATTTCATTTCACAACGGATCCTATTTTATAGAAGAGAATTATTTAAAAGGGAAACTTCCCATGATGGGGTATTTGAAGTAAGAGCCAATTTGCCAAAAATTTACCTCTCTCTATCCAACTTTTCTACAAATGGCAGTAAATGGCACCCCCTGCTGGAGAAGATGCAGTTTATCAGGGGATCAGGGGTGACTGTGTGGGGCTAGTGCCCCCTGGTGGCTGCAGCTTTTGGGAGGCCTCAGCAGGAGACAGTTTTCTCCTAGGACAGCCCCAAACCTGTCCCTTCCTCTCTGAGCTGCCCCTGGAACTCTTCAGGAATCTGTCCCTTAGCAGAAGCCTGTGATAAATGAAACTTTTGTCTTCCCAATACACTTTCTCTTCCCTTTTTGTGGTTTCTTTGGGGAACTCTTGCCCTCACCCTATTTGCTCTTGGAGGGGCAATCCATCTGGGTGGCTGGTCCTGGCTGCCCACACCTGCCACTAGCCTGGGCAGATGATTAAAGCTGACCAATCAGAGTTCCCATCCTCCGGGCCACAGTGATTGGTTCAAGGATGGATTCAAGCAGGACCAACCAAGTTCTCCTCCGGAAATAACACACTAAGACTGGAGCAGGGGTCCTGGCATTGCTAAGCTGGGAGGATGTTGGGCTGCCGGTTTTCACATCGGCCATTGCATGGAGGATATTAGAGAGAGCGAAAGAATGAATACGAGGGTGAGTCCTGACAACACTATTTGACCTCATAATCAAAGCAACACTGTTTCAAAACTTCCTTCCCAGTAATATAAACAATAATACCTCTTTCCACCTGAGCCAGTGCGAGCTTTCTGTCACCTGCAAAGAAAGGAATCCTAAGTCATATAGCTCCCTCTCTCTCTCCATTGCCACTGCTTTTGTTCAGACCTTATTCTCTCCGTCGATATTTGTTGATTATCTGCCATGTGCCAGGCAGTATCCTGAAGTTTGACCTCATCACCACCATCCCCAGACCACTGGTCTGCCTCCAGTCCCTGCAATTCACCCTTCACAAGGTATAGGGCTATCACCCTGGTCCAACCCACCTTCATCTCTCGCCTAGACCATCGCAGTAGCCTCCCTATTGGTCTCCTGATTCCCTTCTTGCCTCTCTCCAAGTATCACTCAAAGGGATGCTGTGAAAACTCAAATGAGATCATGTCACTCCTCTGCTCAAAACCTTCCCATGATCCCCGTCATATGAGAAAGTGTCCAACTTCTCACCTCAGCTGACAGGCCCAGTGAGATACATTTCCAAACTTACTTCCTACACTCTCATTCCCGCTGCATTCCAGCCACACTGGTCTAGCTGATCCTGAGGACACCAGGCATGCTCTGCCCAGGGACCTTTGCACTTTCTGGTCCCTTTTGCAGACCTGCTCTTCCTCTAGAAAGCCTCCTCCAGATCTTCGTCCAAATGTCTCCTTCTCAGTGAGGAGACCACTGGCACTCCCACCCTCTTCCCTGCTTTATGTCTCTGCATAGCACTTAGCACCACGGACATGCTATTTGTTTATTGCCTGTCTCCTCCAACTAGGCTGTCCACTCCATGAAGACAAGTATGTTTGTCCTTTTTCGCTCCTTGCTATAGGAGCCTATCACAATGCCTTTCATATAATGGGCACTCAATTGAGTGAGTGAGTGAATTAACTAATTTTAATGGAGACCAATTATTAAGGACTTCAAAAGCATGTTAATGAGCTTACAAACATAACAGGACAATAAATGGGAATCAAGGTAAGAGAAAGACATGATGAAAATGTACACAAAGTTTAATTTGACTTTGGGTTCACTTGCTTTAACTTACCCTAATATCTCCTGCCCCTTGGGGACACTTTGCTTTTTCCGTTCTTTCCCGTATCTGCCTGTGGTTATCAGAGCAGGGACTGTGGGCCAAGGAAAAAACAGTTAGGCAACTCAGCACAACCAGAGGAAGCTGAGGTATTCCTACAAGTGGGATCACTGGGTCAAATGAGAGTTTCATTTTTAATTTTTTGAGGAAACTCCATACTGTCCTCCATAGTGGCTGCACCAGTCTGCATTCCCACCAGCAGTGCACGAGGGTTCCTTTTTCTCCGCATCCTCTCCAGCACTTGTTGTTTGTTGATTTGTTGATGATAGCCATTCTGACAGGTGTGAGATGGTACCTCATTGTTGTTTTGATTTGCATCTCTCAGATGATTAGTGACTTTGAGCATGTTTTCATATGTCCTTTGGCTTTCTGAATGTCCTCTTTTGAAAAGTGTCTATTTAGGTCCGTTGCCCATTTTTTGATTGGATTGTTTATCTTCCTTTTGTTAAGTTGTATGAGTTCCCTGTAAATGTTGGAGATTAAACCCTTATTGGTGATAACATTGGCAAATATGTTCTCCCATGCAGTGGGCTTTCTTGTTGTTTTGTTGATGGTTTCTTTTGCTGTGCAGAAGCTTTTTATTTTGATGTAGTAAAAATATATTTTTAAAAATAAAATAAAACGTGGGCAGGGGAGCTTAGAGGTGAGGTCACAGGAGGCAAGAGCTGATAGACCATGATGAGGCATTTGGGTTTTACAGTAAGGGCACTGGGTCGCTATTGGAGAATTGAAAGCAGGAGAGGGGGCACCAGGGTAAAGCTTGTGATGTAGCTGTAGAATGACTTCTCCCCACCAGCCTGCTCTTCTACTCCTTCAGGAAAACCACTGTACTCGCTCGGTCACTTTCTTCAGCTACAAAACCAGCATCACGTATTTTTTTTGTGGTGCATAAAAACTTTTGTCCAGGTGTGCAATGTAGCTAACTTCTGTGGTTGTGCCTGTCCTTCATCATTCAACCCAATTTTCCTTTGGAGAACACCTTTCCCCTAATCTTATTCAAATAGGACTGATCTCCCTCCCAGCTTCAAAGGGAGCACATGCCCAGGCCTGGCCAATCAGTATATCCTAACGTTCTGGGCATATTGATTGGTTCAGCAGTGGATCGTGACCCACGTCAAGCCAATGAGATATCATCCCAGGACATTTGCTGAAACTATGAGGAAAGAGAGCTTTTCTTCTAGCTGTGAGGTCGGAGGTAAGCCTGGAGCTATCAAAGACCACCCCCAGTGGGCCTGAGAACGAGGCCTACTCGGAGGAAAACAGAACTGAGAAACGGAGAGTCCTGGCCACATTGCTTGAGCTCCTGGATCCAGCCATGAATGCGTCCACTGGAATTTTAGTTACATGAGCCACACCTTTTTTTGTTTGTTTGTTTTTGTTGTGTGTGTTTTTTGTGTCTTTTTTTTTTGTTCCTGACCATGTATTGGTCTGTGTGTGTGTGTATTAATTTTTATTGTTGAAAGTATTACATACGCCCCCTTTTTCCTCCCCGTTGATCTCCTCCAGCCTGCTCCTACCCCTACGCCTTCACCACCCTATTGTCTGTGTCCGTGGGAGCCACACATTTTTGCTCAGGTCAGTTTAAGTTGGGTTTCCCATCACGTGCATACAAAGTCCTGATGACTCACACTGGGAGATGAGTAGAAAGAAGACGAGATGCCCAGAGGAAGTCAGAGCTTCTGCTTCATTCCCAGAATGAGAAGAGGGGATCAGGGCAAAAGGAAGGCAAAGTCCTACCCCAAACGTGGACCCCACACAGGATCTGACAGTCACCCTGGTGGCCACTCAACTCACATAAGGACTGCTGGCACTCCACTCCCTGGTGGCTCTGGTACTCCACGCAGCCAGCCTGCTCTTCCAAATGGGGGCAGGGAGTACCCCCATTCCTTGGCTCCTGCAGGACATGCCTCCTGCGGACACGGTAGGAGACCTGGCAGGGTTTGGCACAGCGACTCCAGCCACTCCACTCTGCCACAACACAGGAGACAGCTGGAAGAGAAGGTAGAATCTCCAGGGGCAACTTGTATGGCGTTGGGCTGGCCTGGGGCCAGATCTCCACCTTCCCACAAGCCAAACCCTCAAAAACACCACACAAAGCACTAGGACTCTTGCAACCCTATGCCTATGCCTTCCTCAAAAGTTTCTCTATAATAACCCTTTATACATCTACCTAAACTTAACATTCCCACTTTTAAAAAATATATATTTTATTGATTTTTTTTTACAGAGAGGAAGAGAGAGGGATAGAGAGTTAGAAACATCGATCAGCTGCCTCCTGCACACCTCCTACTGGGGATGTGCCCGCAACCAAGGTACATGCCCTTGACCAGAATCAAACCTGGGACCCTTGAGTCCGCAGGCTGACGCTCTATCCACTGAGCCACACCGGTCAGGGCACATTCCCACGTTTTATTCACCCATCATCCTTCTGGTAATCATTTAAGTTGTTCTCGTCACTCATTCCTTCAGTAAACATTTCTTTTATATATTTTTTAATTGATTTCAGAGAGGAATGAAGAGAGAGAGAGAAAGAAACATCAATGATGAGAGAGAATCATTGATTGGCTGCCACCTGAACACCTCCTATTGGGAGGTCAAGCCTGCAACCCAGGCATGTGCCCTTGACCAGAATCGAACCTGGGACCCTTCAGTACATAGGCCAATGCTCTATCCACTGAGCCAAAGCAGGTAGGGCAGTAAACATTTCTTAAGCACTGAAAACAACTGATTTCACCTCTCTGTGCCTCAATTTCTTCCTGTCAAATAGGAATAAAAAGAATATTCATACCCTAGCCGGTTTGGCTCAGTGGCTAGAGTGTCGGCATGTGGACTGAAGGGTCCCAGGTTCAATTCCAGCCAAGGGCACATGACTGGGTTGTGGGATCAATCCCCAGTAGGTGGCGTACAGGAAGCAGCCGATCAATGATTCTCTCTCATCATTGATGTTTCTATCTCTCCCTTCCTCTCTGAAATCAATAAAGAAATATATTTTTTAAAAAAAAAGAATATTCACCTGATAGGGAGACCTTGAGGATTCAACCAGATGCAACATATACAGCACATGCTTCTGGCACATAGCAAGTGCTCAGTAAATACAGCTAATCCTCTGCTGCAGCAACATGAACCTCAGCTACAGCAACAGCGTGAAGTGGAAAGCAGCCTCTTACAGAGGTTGCTTCTGGTGACATACAGTGTAAAACCTGAAAAACAGTGCTACACAATGTTTAAGAATTCACAGAGGCATTATATGTAACACTAGAGGCCCGGTACACAAAATTCGTGCAGGGGGCTCAGCCCCCTCCACTGTGACAGCTGCCTCTGCCTCAGCCCCTGCCACCATGGCTTTGTCCAGAAGGTTGTCTAGAAGGATGTCCAATCTAATTAGCATATTAGGTTTTTATTATTATAGATTATAGATATCTATGTTGATCCTCATTATTTAAAGATTCTGTATTTGTGAATTTGCCTGTTTACTAAAATTTACTTGTAACTCCTAAATCAATAATTGAGATACTTTGCTGTCATTCACACACAGCAAAAGTTTCCAGTCGCCCAAAGTACAGCTGACATCAGACAAGACCCGATTTGCCTTCTGGGATGGAGGCGGCAGGTGCCAATGCGATGCAGAGTAAGAAGCTTCAGTTCACGGGCAAGTCGGATGGGGTGATTCCCAAGTCTCGCACACACCACACACAGTCATGTATACACACACACACACACACACACACACAGTCATGTATGCACACACAGAGACATGTATACACACACACCACACAATCATGTATATACACACACACACCACACACAGTCATGTATACACACACACCACAGTCATGTACACACACACACCACACAGTCATGTATACACACACCACACACCACACAGTCATGTATACACACACACACCACACACAGTCATGTATACACACACACCACACAATCATGTATACACACACCACACAGTCATGTATACACACACACACACCACACACAATCATGTATACACACACACACCACACACAGTCATGTATATACACACACAGTCATGTATACACACATACAGACACTCATGCACACACAGGGGACTCCTAGCTTCAAACTTAATTCACTCATTCCACAAATATTTACTGAGCAACTACTGTGAGCCAGGAGACACGGTGGTGAACAGAAAGACAGGTGGGTGCTTATGAAAAGCCCTCACCAGCTCTGAGACATGTCCTAGTTCGGCAACATGAAAATGTGAGACAAAGTACATCCTTGAACTGAGGGAATGAGGTGATTGTGTTGGAAAAACAGTGCTGCTTCTGGCACCTCAGGAAGTCACATAGCCCTTGCACAGATCTCCACTTTTAGCCAGTTGAAATGCTCAGAGGGAGGAAGGAGGGAGCAGGGAGGGAGCAGG